>JBCEWC010014062.1:0-14626 GCA_038996855.1 Solanum aculeatissimum
TTGCACCACTCTGTTTTGATAAGTACAAGGCTTGATATGATAAGCTATTAGATGGGCTACTCTTATTGCATTGACAAAATAAGATCATGACAAGTTTTTTAAGGTTTTGATAAGTTTTGACTCAAGCATGAACAAGTTTTGGACAATGGTTTGTTTTGGCTAAGTATACATGTTTTGAAAGCAAGTACAAGTTTCCGTATTTAACTGTTGCATGTACCTATACGTATTCTCGTGGGATGAGCTTAGTACCGAGGGATTGGAGTCAGGGTGGGCTTTCACAGAGTCCATACTCCTTTCTGTCAAACCATGTGCCACCATGGGTTAATTCCCTATATAGGGAACTCAGTTTTGTTTCCACTTGTTTAAGGGTGTTAGGGTACTATTTGGCAAGTAGTACCGGGTTCAGGTAGTGGCTCGCCCGAATCTTTTTGTCTTTGTCGGTTGAGGTACATCCCCGCTATATATATATATGATCATAGTATTGCATCTCATGCATTATGGCATAACATATTGTTATATTACTCTTTGGCTACGTGCACTCCTTTCGTACCACTTGTCCCCTTGACATGTTGTTGGGTCATACTATACTTGTCATGTGCATTGCATGCCTGCATACTTAGTGCTTAATTGTGCTAACCCCTATTCTTTTATACATGTTCTCACCATGTAGGGTACGAGAGTGATTATTACATTCTTCCGGACGACGCTTGATACTCCATTAATGACTTGTAGTGGTGAGCCCTATTGTTCAAGGGCAATATCCACCATCTATATAACTTTATTTTTCATGTATTTACTTTATTGACTTGAGGGTGAGCCTCAAAGCTTGTTGAGGCCCCGCTCTTCTATGTAGAGGTATGTTTGGACAAATCTTTACTCTTGCACGTTTGACTTGTGTGTTGGATCCTTACTATATATATGATGTTATTTAGCATGTCTCTTGATTATGTTCTCATGTTATGATAATGACTTGAATGATGAGTATGATGAATGATTATGTGCTACGTGTAAGCATGTTTATCCCTTTCCCGTATTGTCCCCATAGCTTGAGTCCCAAGTCCCCAAATCCTTAGAGCTTATGTGCTACATGCTTTAGCTTCCGCATTTCCGAACCGATGATGAGTGTAATGATGCTATGATCGCTTGATCGATGGTCTTCGGGTCCTCTTTCGCCATGTTACATCTAGGCCCCCTATCTGGGTCGTGACTACAACAAACTGTTATCATTTTCACAACCGTCTATTATCTTGCCAGGGTAAGGGACGCAACATCACTGGATCCATAATAAAAGTTATCTTTTGGGACAAGCGAGGAGTCGCCTGAAACAATGGCATGATCCTATCCTGCGTAGGCTACATAGTTTATGAATTTTTAGTTGACTCTACTCTTACCCAAATTGATGCTCAATACTACTACCAAAATTAACTCATATTGCTCATATACCTCAAGTAAGTAAAATGCTCAAAAATCATCTCGTCTAGTCCCATTGGATTCTACCCAAAACTAAAGCTCTTCTCAATTATTCATGCTCGATTATTAAAACAAAATAATGCATTTTAAAATTTACTCACATCTCATCAAAACTCTTTTATCAAACCATTTGTGCTCAATTCTCATACTTAATTTGACTTAATAAAATAGGCATAAAATTAATATAAATCTTGCTTTGCTCAATACATGAAAAATCATTTTCTTTAACTCATAATAATTCATAGAAAACAATGATCAACTCAAATAGAGTTCATGTGTAACTAATCATGAACATCAATTAAAGAACAAAACTGATATAAATAAACATACTCTTAATAAACAAACATGGAACTCAAGGTAGGAATCATAACTCATTCAAAAATTCAAAGGAATTAGTGCTAAAATATAATTTGAACTGTTTAAGGATGGAAACTAGATTTAGGGCATGTGGACGAACTCAATCCAACACTATGGATAGTCTTACATATCTGAAAGATTGATGTCTAAGCAAAACTCAAAGAACTTGGTTGGAACTTTTTAATCATATATTCTTCTCCTTTCTAATCCTTGCTCTCACATAATCTTTCATGATCTAAGTTAGGCTCGAGATATGAAATGATGATTAGGATCCTGAGAAATTCCAACCAAGCCTCTTAACATGTAATGGCCTAGCTAGTCATTTTTTAACTTATCTGTAAAAATTACTATTTTATCCTTTTGTAAGTTTCTTTGGACCTATTTTGAACTATTTGTATTGTTGAAACTGAGATCTGGTATTTTAAAAGTGAAAAATATAAGTTTTGACATTTTTGAAAGTTTAAGTTGTTAAAAAAGTAAATTTTTATATTATTCTGAGTTTCATGTATCAAATCAAAAATCCGTCGATTCCATTAGCTTTGATACATCGAATGTGGTCTAGGAGAAGTTACAGAACAAAATTTAAAGTAAAAATAGATATTTTGGATCCAAAGTTACCTTTTCAGTTGTTTCTAAAGCCAAAGTTTGACTTGGTTCAACATTTGAAGTTTGGAAGCTCGCATTGAAATTTCAAAAGTTTTAGTAATTTTAGATGGTGAAACTAACGCTAGAAATGGTCTCATCATAATTTTTAATATTTTCAAGGGAAATTTTAGTATTTTGAGTTCTAAACTAGTTTTATCGAGTTGTGTTGGTAATTGTGTTGTGGAGACCTCAAAATCAAATTTTGATTATTCTGTTGAGTCTAGATCGCCATTTCTAGTATGGATACATGTCTGATTTATGTAATTCAGATTTCGAATGGACCAGGGGGTTTGTTCCAAGGAAATTTCGATAGCTGGTTTCTGATTTCTAGTGCCACCCAAATTTCTCCGTGTTCGTGGAATTTACCTCCACAGAGGTCTAGGTTGCTTAAAGCTCCGCATTCATGAGAGCTTGACATATGTTAGTGGAGGGTCTTCCGCTTCTGATCTGCGTTAGCAGATGTGGGTCCGTGTTCGCCGAGTTAAACTTGGTTGACTTTCGCATTCGCACAGGTGTTTTGTCCCTGATTAGTTTAATATCATAGAAACACCATGTTTACACCATTTTTATACCATTTTTAATATTTCAAGCTTCGTGAGGCAATTGTTGACAAGGAGTTTTGTGGAAAACTCTTGGGTATATACGTCTTTCATCAAATTGATTAATTTCCTAGACTTTTATCTTGATTTTGTCTTGAATTTCATGATTTTGAATATTTAAACTTGAGATTTTGATGTCTACATTTTGGAAACTTTAAATGTTGATTTCTCCTTCAATTGAGCTCAATTTTAGTGAGATTTTCACCCACGAACTCCTTTTCTCATGTAGAATGATAATGTTTGGTCAATTTCTAGATTCAAGAACTTTGAATTTTAGCCCTAATTTTGATTATTTTGCCCCTAAGCCTAACTCGTGCCAACATGGGTATCAAAAATGATCTCTTGGTGCATATTACCTATTCTTGATAGTGGTTGATTAATTTAGAGATCGTTTTGAGGCTTGTGGTAATCAAAAGCTTGGTTTGAGTATGGTTTCAACATCGAGGTAGGTTCGATTAACCTTTTTGAGACTGAATTTGAGTTATCTGACATGTATATATGATAATTGTAAGATGCGAATTGAATCATGAGTAATTGGATTGATATGTTAGTATTTTGATGAAATGGTCATATCGGTTATGTTAGAATTAGAGTAAATTATGATTCTATTGGTAAATTGAGATGTATTCTAGAGATTTGAGATATTTTTAATGCTATTGTGATAATATGAGACTTTTGATATCATTGAAAACATATTATGGTAATTTGATGGTTTTTGTGAATCATGTTCATATTTTGGGACTTGCAAAGTCCGGTATCATCGGTATTGTTGGCTATTGATGAGAGTGTGGTAATTTGAGACATGTTGGTAATTTGTGGTACCAGTTGTGACTCTTGGCATTTCCTTTTGATCCTATGGATATTATTTTCTGGTTATCTTATTATATTGTTGTCTTATATATTGATTTGTGGCATTAACATATATTCACTTCATATTAGATCTGTACCACTCCTTGACCACGTGAAGATGGCAAGAATTGAGATACTATATCACCTTTTCTAAAACTCCTTGACCACGCCAAGGTGGCAAGGGAGGGATTGTACCATTTTTAAAACCCCTTGACCACACAGAGGTGGAATGGTTGAGATATTATGATAATTGAGATATTTCAGTACATGGTTTGTGAGGCCCCCGAGTTCTATTTGGTAGCTTTAGCTTGATAGATGTGTACACCGGTTGTGCGACAGTAATGATTCTACCCCATGCATTGCATACATATATCTTATTTGTGTTGCATCTTTGATTGTATTTACTATGTTTTATTGTTATTAAACTTTGTATGTATATATTGTGCACTAACCCCTTCGTTGCAAGTGATAGAATTCTTTGTTATTATATACTTATTGGATTTTTCTTTTTCAGTTGATTGAACCTACTGGGTACATTTTGGTGTACTCACTCATACTATGTTTCCTCTTTACAGATCGAGTACAGGGACTTCTCCGTAGTAGTTGATCCTATTCTACCAGAGTTCTTCCTTACTATCTTAGATTTCTACGGTAAGGCTCAGACTTTGTGTCGCCGTGGATCTATTTAGACTTCCTTTATTGTTTTCTATTTTAGACTTTGTATCTTACATTATTAGATAGTTTTGTATTTATTTATTCATACTACCTTAGATGCTCTTGTACTTATGACTCCAAGGTTTAAGATTTTAAATTAAGTTTTGTGGTTACTTTTACTTTGATTTCTTTTATTTCCTTTAGTTGCGGTCTAGATTTGTGTCCTGACAAGTTTGGTATCAGAGCTTTAGGTTCATTGGAATCATAAGTCAAGAGGGGGTATCTAGTAGAGTCTCGCTGATCGGTATGTAGACATCCATACCCATCTTCAGGAGGTACGGGGCACTTGATAGGAAAAGCTTTCAGTCTTGCTTCTATTCATGTGTCTCTTTATATCAACTGCTTTGAAATATATCTAATCTATTCTTTTTGTGCAGATGCCAATTACTAGAGTTCGATGATCGGTGAAAGAGCTTGAGCTAACTGATATGACACCCACTCGTGATCAAGGTAGGGCTCGTGGTAGGGCTAGAGGTCGAGGATATGCTAGTGGGGCAGCTCCACCCAGAGGACAGGCTAGATCCGCTTCTCCAGAGCCTGAGTATGAGTCAGAGAGACCTACAAATCTTGTTCTACCACCATCAACCCATGATGTTATGACCTTAATTTATGAGCTACTTCTACGAGTATTGGTTATACTTGAGGATGCTTCTCCGACTCCTGTTATTCTTGATGTATCGACTTCTATAGTGCTTAATGGCCCTTCCACAACGCCAGCAAATCTACCTATGATTCATGTTGGGCTTTTACCAGCCCCGATAGATCCTTCTTTGGCATCTATTATCCAACCTTAGACATCCCAACGGAGTTCTGGTTCACATCTTCATAGGTTGTCTATTGCTCTGTCTATTGTACCACCAAGATTTATGGTGCCACCATCTTCTGTTAGCCCAACCATGTCTACCGCAGAGCAAAAGAGTTTTGAGTGGTTTGTTCAATTATCACCCCTAAGATTTAATGGTATACTAGTGATAGAGCCTATGATTTCTTATTAGAGTGTCAGGATCAGTTATGTAATTTGACCATCCTTGAGTCGCATGGAGTTGCTTATACCTATTATCAGTTCACTGGCTATCCAAGGAGTGGTGAAGGCCAGTTTTGGCTCGTAGATTGATTGGATATCTAGTTATGACTTGGTAGTAGTTCACTGAGGTGTTCCTAGAGAGGTTCGTGCTTTATAGCCTCTGAGATAGTCATCTGGATGAGTTTGACAGGCTTCAACAAGGATCGATTGTAATGACCCTGAAGGTCCTTTTGGCATTTTCAACCTAATTACTATTTTTTCCTTCCCAAAAGTTACCTTGGATCATTTTTGGATAAGTCTAAAAGTTGAATTTTGAAAATCTTGTAAAAAGTTGGGGTTTTTCAAAAAAAAGAGTTTTAAAATGCTTAAAGTTAGAAATTTTGAGTTTCGAGTGTTAGAATTTGATTTTGTCGATTCGATTAGTTCTGAAATACTAAATTTGATCTAGAAGAACTTACAGAACTGAATTCGGAGTTAAAACAGAGATTTTAGGCCCAAATTTGCAATTCTAGTTCATTTTAGATCATAGGTTTGACTTTGGTCAACATTTGGAGTTCGGGAGCTTGCATCATAATTTTGTTAGTTCCAATGGTTTTGGGTGGTGAAACTAAAACGAGAAATAGTTTCCTATAATTTTTAGAGCTTCCATGAATATTTTGAGTTGTTGAGTTCGAATCTAGTTTTAATGATCTTTCTTGGGTTCGAGACCATAGGGGATCAGAATTTGAATTCTGATGACTCAATTGAGTCCGGATCAATGTTTTTGGTAAGGTTTCATGTATGGTATGTGTTCACAGGGTTTTGAATGAACTCCCGAAGGTCCAATTCTTGTTTTTGGAAAGTTGTGTTTTTCTGGTTTTAGCTATTTCTGGTGCAAGATGAAATGTACTCTGTGTTCATGCCTTTAGGGTCGCGTTTGTGGAGGTCTTTTATATAGACTTCTTCTTTCACAGATGAACGCCCACATTCTTGGAGCACTACCACCTTGGCCTCTGTGTTCACGGGATGCCTCTCCGCGCTCGCGGAGTGCTAAGGCAGCTTATGCCTCCGCGTTCGCGGAGCACAAAGCATGCCTGAACAGTGACATCTTTTAAATACGTGAATTAAATCCTTTTCACCATTTTTGACATTTCCAAGCTCATTCTAAGAGGGGATTTTCAAAGTTTTGAAGACAAATTGATTGGGTAACTATTTTCTAACCTATTTCATTGATTTACATTGATTAATTTATGTTTTTAACTTCTAATTTTGGGATTCTAATGGTGTAAATTGAGAATTTTTGGATATGGATTTACTAAACTTTAAACACTGATTTCTTACTCATCTTAGCTCCTTTTTTGAAATTGTCTTCATTGTTGATTTCCTTGTAATGAATAGAACTTTTTAATCCATAAATTTTCAAATTCTGGCAATATTTTTTGGCAAGGGATTTTTGACCATTTTACTCTTCTTCTCCGAAAATAATTTTAGTATCATTAGATTCGTTATGTGATTATGATGCTCTATTTGAATAGATTTTGATGAATTGGAGTACCATAGGGGGGAAAGCCACAACTTCGACTAGATTCGAGACTTTATTTGAGGCGAACAGAATTCTAACATTTTGTTAAGTATGATTGAACCTTATATGCTCCTATATGTACGGAATTGAGTATTTGGGGGTAGAATTATATCATTGTAGGCTTGATCATGACTATTTGTATTGAATACTTACTCGTACGTTGATATATTGATCTATAAATAAATAGTGATTATGTAATCTATGTGACCTTATGAATTATTCGTTATTGATAGTGAGATGGTGCATATATTGTGATATGGTTGAGATATTGAGACATTGATGTTATTGAGACACTGATGAGACTGTGATATTGATGATATTGAGACATTGATGAAATTGTGATACAAATGTTATTGAGACACTGATGATAATGAGATATTGTAGTTCGGTGGATTATGGTTGGGATTTAAGGAGTTACTTGTGTTCTTCATTGTTTTGCTTTAGGTTAGTTCCATTTTTCTTAGTACCCTATTGTTTGGTGCTCACCCCCCTTGCCATATTTTTTTAGAGTTGTGAGCCTGGTCCATCCTACTAGATTTCTATTCATTGAATCGAGCTTCTGGATCACTTGAAAGGTAGTTACTTATGTCTTCAGCAGGCCTTTGAGCATCCCATTTTATATTTTTGGTTCTATTTAAGGACTAGACATTATGACTTATATTTCATTTAAGTATTCTGTATTGAGAGGCTTGTACATGGAAACCAGTTCTTAGGATGGTTGTAGTTGTTTTCTTTTGCATTTATATATCTTATTAGACTACTTATTTTCTATTTTTTCTATATTGTTAAGTTGTTGAGTTTGGGCTAACTCGCCTTAGTGGGTTAGGTGAGTGCCATTACACCCAAATTTTTTAGTAGTGATAATTTGGTATCAGAGCCCCTGGTTCATAGTTCTCACATATATGCAAGCCAAGTCTAGTAGAGTCTTGAGGATCGGTGAGGAGATATTTGTTACTTATCCTTGAGAGGCTATGAAGGCTGTTAGAAAATTCTCTATTGTTTCTTTCTAATCAATCGTGCTTGGGTTTTTGTTTAAGTGCTGAGTAGTCATGGGTTTTTTGACAGATGGCGAGGATTAGAGCTACTGCTACTATATGGTGAAGAGTGGTCACCCTTGATGTTGTTGTTGAGGCCCCAACTAGGGGAAAGGACTATGCCAGAGGATGACCAAGAGGTCGGGGCCGAGGAGCTACACCGACGAGGGACTATGATCGGGGTATCTCCCCCGATCCAACTATGGATCCTAGGTAGGAAAAGGTTCCACACGAGTTTGTTGTAGTACCACTGCTTCAGGATACACTTTTGAGAGTTTTGGGTGTGCTCAAGACTTTGGGGGCATGGAAGCGGCCTAGTTGATACACTGGGTACTTTTTAGAGAAAAGTTGGGGTTCAACCTCTGAGTCAACAGTAGGCCCCCGAGGCCCATGTCCAGATGGAGCAGCCACCAACAACACTTACTGTTGGGGTTTCTCTAGCAGCCACCTTGATCGATGATGAGCAACGTAGATATGAGAGATTCAGGAAGATGGACCCACCTCAGTTCCATGGTGGAAAGACTGAGGATGCACACGAGTTCTTGGTTATTTTAGAGAGTTACTTGAGACCCTTGGACTAGATGAGACCCTTGGACTAGATGAGACCCATGGTGTTCGATATGTCACCCTCCAGCTTCGTGGTCCAGCTAGGGATTGGTGAAAGACTTATTTGGTATCTTTTCTTGTTGATAATCCTCTGATGACTTGGGAGACATTCGCCAGTGCTTTATATGAAAGATTCGTTCTTTGGAGTGTTAGAGAAGGGAGTCGTCTGAGATTTGAGAGTTTGGGGTAGGGTTCTATGATGGTTTCAGAGTATGAGATTTGCTTTTGCCAGTTAGCTCGACATGCTACAACCATCATTCCTACGGAGGCAGAGAAAGTTTGCCAATTTTTTAGAGGGTTGACTTATCCTATGAGACAGTCAATGTTTTGGATGTCCCAAGGTGGAACATCTTTTCAATCCATGGTTGGTACCACCAAGGAGACAGAGTTGGCACATAAAGAGGAGTTTGGAGGCTCCAAAAGGGTCGTACCTCTGGAAAGTTCTTCGGTGCCTCATTAGAGGCAGAGGTATGGCCAAAAGAGGTAGTTCATTTCAGCATCGTGGGGTTCATACAACCTTGCCATTTTAGATAGGGGATGAGGGCCCCGTGACTCCTATAGTTCAGGGCAGAGTTCATCTGGTTCTCAGTAGAGGCCTACAGGCCGGGGAGACTACAACATTCCTCCTGCTTCTTCACAAAAATGGTTCACCCTTAGATCTTTCTATAGGTGTGGATCTCCTGATCATTTAATGCGTCAGTTCCCTAGGCAGACTTATTCTAGGCCCCACCGTACATACTCTACCACATTGGCCAGAGATCCGATACCACCAGCCAGAGGTTTAGCCCCACAGACTAGGGGTCATGGTAGAGGTAAGATGGATAGAGGTGGATGTATTGGTGGTAGGGGAGCAGGTGATATCTCTACTCAGTCAGGTGGTAGGGGGTCAGCTTCTTCGAGTGGGGGTCGACGTGCTGATTGTTATACTTTTCCAGGAAGGCCCAATGCTGAGGCCTTTAATGTTGTGATTATAGGTATTATTCAAGTTTGCCATCACCCTGCATCAGTATTATTTGATCCTGGCTCTACTTATTCATATGTATCCGCATATTTCTCCTTAAAGTTTGAGTTGCGTTGTGATTCCATATTTGTGCCTTTTTATGTTTCGACCCCAGTAGGAGAGCCCTTAGAAGTGGATTGGATGTACCGATCCTGTCTTGTTACTTTGTTGGGCTATCTTTGTATGGAAATGCCCTTGATTTTTAGGCCAAGATCGTGGCCTTAGCCACGCCAGGTAGACCGAGGGTTGAGTGGATTGGTTTGAAGGGTTCCTAAACTAATAAAATTATATCTTATATTTGGGCCCAAAAGTTAATTGATCGAGGGTGTTTGGCTTATTTGGATTTTATTTGTGACATTGTTTCTTAGTCACCTTCTATGGAGTCTATTTTGGTAGCTAGTGAGTCTTCTGAGGTGTAGTAATATATTAGGGATGAGGCATTGATCTTAGAGCGCGGGTACTAGGTACTAAAGGGTTATCAATAGTTGTGCTTACTTAGGTAGTGAAGTTGGCATTACCACCACATTTGGGGAGAAATAAATATTTGTTACTATGGATGTTTGGTTTGGAATCGGCCAGAAGGAAAGTCATAGTGGTGAATCTTGAAATGGATATCACTATGTTTAAGTGAGAATTTTATTCCAGAGGTCTATATGGGGACTGACGACTTCATTGTAAGCCAAGAGGAGCGTGTTGATATTGAGATAATAGGTATATGGACTGATGAGGTTTCAACAAGTTCACTTGTAAAGATGTAAATGGAAATATTAGTAAAAGAGTACATGTGGATAATTGGTTGAGGTAATAAATTTATCTGGTATCACACGGGATTGGGTTACCATATCAACTGTAAGTTCAATTTTGTAGAATGGCATGGCTGGGTTACCTTATTTAACATGTGGTAGTATGGTTACACTTGTATCAGTAGGGTTAAGAGATTGTTGGGTAAGGTATAAGAGGAAAGCCTACAGAGGTTGGCTCAAGTGTAAAAATGGTTTTCTTTATGGATTTCAATTCAGTGACTGGTATGACTTGGGTTGCTAACGACGAGAATAATAAAGTTCATGAGTTAGCAATTGATGACGAACTAGAGTATGCAATCTCTAAAGATCTTCAAGGTATAGATTAATTAGGACTGAGAAAGAAATTAGTTGCATAGTGTGAACCAAGATATATGATATCTTGGTAAGTTGCATTCATGATAGTTGAGTTTGTCAAGGTATGAATTAGTCAATTAATGAGATAATTGATTATGTTGGATACTGAGCATTTTGAAAGGGGTTTGAGCATGGCTTTGAATTAGGATTTTGTTTCTTTTAATGGTGAAGAACTTAAAGAAGTTATATTTGAATAGTTGGTGTGAAGTAAAGGCAATCTGTTATGGAGTTTTCCAAGAAACAATGATAATAAATGGATTTAAAATGAGTATATGAGCCATAGGCGTCAAGAGTTTGAGTGTTTAGGACGGAGACATGAGTAAGTGTTAAGCGTTTGAATATCTTGCAGTATTAGTGATGGATAGAAGTAAAGTAAAGTAAAGGAGAATAGACATCATACTTAGAGCCATTGATCAGGGTTGCAAATGGGATAGGTTTTTCACTTCAAGTTTATGTGATATTGTGAGATTGATGGACTCACCACCGAGTTATGAAAGATTTTCAACTACCTTTTAGGAAGCTTGGTTTAGGTTGAATGACAAACAGTGATGTGTGAGAAATTATGTGTTTCATGTTAGGTTGGATTGCTCAATCACGACAGGTAACTCATGGAAGCATTACAGAAAGAATTTATGATTTTATGTGTCATTGATGATTTTGGGATCGGATGGATACTACTCTGTTAGTGGAAGTTAGCTTGGTCTATCATGATGGGTTATGTAGATACTTAGTGGTAAATAAAGGCTACACGCTTATGGTACACGAAATTCATAGGGCGATCGAGAATTTCTTAAGTTGGCATTAGGGAATGAGTGTTTGAACGGATTACATGTGATTGAGGTTGATGTTTAATTAAAATCGTAGCTTGTGGAAAAGGCACCATACCTAATTCAACTACTGTTCTAGCATTCAAGCAGTGTTATTTGAGGTTTTATAATCTTGGGAATGGTTATTTTTCCTGTTAATTACCTTTCTTCGGGCTAGATTTAAATGGATTCTATCTTAAAAGTTTTTATTTTTGAAGTATTGGAATCCTACAACTTAAATTCGAGGAGGATTATGTTAAGAGGACAAAACTTAGATGGGGTTTGTGATGATCTGTATGTTGCAATTGGATGTGATTAGTTCAGATTGACTCTTGGCCTTCAAAGAAAATAGATCTGAGTTGCCTTGTGGTCTCGTGGGTGGGAGTTTGTCTTGATGAGTGTACTGTGGAATAAGGGTGTTGGTTCAAGTTTGGTTCATTGGCTAGTTTCTAGATTTGTAATTAATCTTGGAGGGTAGAATTTCATGTTGGTTCATAAGTCTTATTCTTGATAGTACTTTCTGATGGTATGACTCTTGGAAATGAGGTTAATTGGAAGCAATTAATGACTTTGAGAACGATGTTTCAGACTCTTTGTTAGATCTATTGAGACTCCTCCCTTTGCCTTATGTTCGAGGATGACCATGATTTTTAGTGGTGAATGATGTAATGACCCTTAAGGTTATTTTTCGCATTTTTGATCTAATTACCATTTTTTCCTTCCCAAAAGTTGTCTTGGATAATTTTTGGATAAGTCTAAAAGTTGAATTTTGAAAATCTTATAAAAAGTTGGGGTTTTGCAAAAGAATGAGTTTTAAAATGCTTAAAGTTGGAAATTTTGAGTTATGAGGTCAATTTGAGTTTTGAGTATCGGAATTTGATTCCATCAGTTCTGAAATGTCGAATCTGGTCTAGGAGAACTTGCAGAACTGAATTTGGAGTTAAAATGGAGATTTTAGGCCCAAAGTTGCAATTCTAGTTCATTTTAGATCATAGGTTTAACTTTGATCAACATTCAGAGTTTGTGAGCTTGCATCAAAATTTCGTTAGTTCCAGTGGTTCCGGGTGGTGAAACTAATGCTAGAAATGGATTCGTGGTAATTTTCAAAGCTTCCGTGATATTTTGAGTTTTTGAATCTGAATATAGTTTTAATGATCTTTCTTGGGTTCGGAACCACAGAGGTTCCAAATTTGAATTTTGACGACTCCATTGAGTCCGGATTGTCATTTATGGTAGGGTTTCACGTATGGTATGTGTTCACGAGATTCCAAAAGAATTTTTGAGGGTCCAATTCTTGGTTTTGGAAAGTTGTGTTTTGCTGGTTTTAGCTATTTCTGGTGCAGGATGAAATGTACTCCGCATTCGCACCTTTAGGGTCGTATTCGCGGATGGAGGCCCGCATTCGTTGAGAACTGCCACCTTGGCCTCCGTATTTGCGAGATTCCTCTCCGTATTTGTAGAGTGATAAGGCAGCTTATATGTTCGCGGAGCACAAAGCGTGCCTGAACAATGACATCTTTTAAATACGTGAATTAAACCCTTTTCACCATTTTTGACATTTCCAAGCTTGTTCTAAGAGGGGATTTTCAAAGTTTGAAGGTAAATTGATTGGGTAACTATTTTCTAACTTATTTCATTGATTTACATTGATTAGTTTATGTTTATAACTTCTAATATTTGGATTTTAATAGTGTAAATTGAGAATTTTTGGATATGGATTTCCTAAACTTTAAATATTGATTTCTCACTCATCTTAGCTCCATTTTTGAAACCGTCTTCACCGCTGGATTTCTTGTAATGAGTAGAACATTTTCATCCATAAATTTCTAGATTCCGATAATATTTTTCGGCATGAGACTTTTGACCATTTTATTCTTCTCTGAATTAAATGATTTTAGTGTCATTAGATTTGCTATGTGATTGTGATACTATATTTGAATAGATTTTGGTGAGTTGGAGTATTGTAGGAGGGGGAAAGACACAACTTTGACTTGATTTGAGACTTTATTTGAATCAAGTGGACTTCTATCCTTTTGTTACGTATGATTGAACCTTGTATGCTCCTATTTTTATGGAATTGAGTATTTGGGAGTAGAATTGTATTATTGTAGTTTAGATCATGACTATTCATATTGAATACTTTCTCGTACGTTGATATATTGATCTATAAATAAATGGCGATTATGTAATCTATGTGACCATGTAAATTATTCATTATTGATAAGAGGTGGTGCATATATTGTGATATGGTTGAGATATTGAGACATTGATGATATTGTGACACTGATGAGACTGTGATATTGAGACATTGATAAATTTTTGATATATATGTTATTGAGACACTTGTGATATTGAGATATTGATGGTATTGAGATATTAGGATTGTTTTGATGTTGATACTATTATATGATTGTGATCCTGCATCTATCATTATTATTTGTGCATTGATACTTGTGATGACTACGATTGAGATGTGAGTAAGGTATCATGTGGATTGGTGGCTGAGATCTCTACCGGTCGAGCCGACCAAACCAATCAACGGTCCAAGGTCTCTTCTGAGCAAGTTAGCATTGGTCAAGGTCTCTGCTGATAATGTTCACAAGTACATGGTCCATGTGTGGCCCCCATGAGTTCTCACTGAGGCAGAAAATCATATTTGATTAGTGGATATGTATCGTAGGACAAATATACATGTAACAACCCAAATATTTTCGAAATTCCTTATGCTTGATATCTTATGACGTTATACTATTCATGGTTGAAATTTGGTAGCCATGGGTTGAGATTAAGTGGCCGAATGCAAA
>JBCEWC010014063.1:0-14626 GCA_038996855.1 Solanum aculeatissimum
TAGAGATGGCCTGGTAGGATTTTATGGGCCAAGGAATAGGAAATAGGCAATTTGGATAGTTTTTCATGGGCTTTAGCCCACGGTTCCTAGCACTGTCGGGGGCTCGGGGCCAACTTAACCAAAACATTATACGTAGGGGTCCTTAACAAGTCAGGCAAGAGGCATAGGTGGCCCGACAGGATTGGAGATGGCCTTGTACAATTTTATGGGCAAAGAAACAGGAAATAGATGATTTTGGCAATTTTTCCTGGGTGTTAGCCCATGGGTCTTGGCACTGCCCGAGGCTTGGGGACAAATTTCCTAAACAATAACACCGAGGGGTCCGTAATGAGCCAAACAAGAGGCCCAACTAGCTTGACGGGGTTGGAGATGATCGTGTAGGATTTTATGGGCCAAGGAATAGGAAACAAATTATTTTGGTAGTTTTTCGTGGGAGTTAGCCAATAGTTCCTGTCGCTGCCAGGGGCTCGGGGCCAACTTTTCCAAAACAATTATACTAAGGAGTCCATAACAAGCCATGCAAGAGGTCCAGGTTTCTCGGTAGGGTTGGAGATTGTCTGGTAGGATTTTTTGAGTCAAGGAATAGGGAACAGGTGATTTCAACAGTTTTTTGTGGGTACTAGCCCACGATTCCTAGCGGTGCCTGAGGCTCTAGGAAACTTTTCCTAAAGAATTATACTGAGGAGTCCCTAAAAATCCAGCAAAGAGGACCAGGTGTCCCGGCGGGATTGGAGATGGCCTGGTAATATTTTATGGGCCAAGGAACAAGAAATAGGCAATTTCAACAATTCTTTGTGGGTGTTAGCGAACGGTCCTCGTGCTGCCTAGGGCTCGAGGACATATTTCCCAAAAAAATATTGAGTGGTCTGTAACGAGCTAGGCAAGAGGCCTAGCTGGCCTGACGGGGTTATAAATAGCCTGGTATGTTTTTATGGGCCAAGGAATAGGAAATAGGGGATTTCAACAATTTTTTGTCGATGTTATCCCATGGTTCCTGGCGCTACTAGGGGTTCAAGGATAACTTTCTCAAAATATTATACCAAAGGGTACGTAATGATCCAGGCATGAGGTCCACGTGTCGCGGCTGGTTTGAAGATGGCCTGGTAGGATTTTATAGACAAAGGAACAGGAAAAACATAATTGCAGTAGTTTTTTGTGGGTATTAGCCCACGGTTCCTGGTGCTGCAAACGACTTAGGACCAACTTTCCCAAAAACATTCTACCGAGGGGTTTGTAACGAGCCAAGAAAAAGGCCCAACTAGCTCGATAGGGTCTGAGATGGCCTGGTAGGAGTTTATGGGACAAGGAATAGGAAACAGACCATTAGGGTAATATTTCATCGGTGTTAGCCCACGGTTGCTTTCTCTGCTCAGGGCTCGAACCTAATGTTCTTAAAATATTATATTGAGGGGTCCGTAATGAGCCAGGAAAGAGGCCTAGGTATCCCGACGGGGTTAGAGATTGCCTGGTAGGATTTTATGGGTCAAGGAATAGGAAATAGGCAATTTGGATAATTTTTTATGGGTGTTAGCCCACGGTTCCTGGTGCTGCCTGGGTTTGGGGCTAATTTTCCCAAAAACTTATATTGAGGGGTCCTCAACGAGCCAAGAAATAGGCCTAATGTCCCTACGGGGTTGAAGATGTCCTTGTATGAATTTATGGTCCAAGGAATAGAAAATAGATAATTTTGTTAGTGTTTCATGGGTTTTACCCCACGGTTCCCACGCTGCTTGGGGCTTGGGGACAAATTTCCTAAAACATTATACCGAGGAGTCCATGACAAGCTAGGAAAGAGGCCTAGCTGGCCCGATGAAGTTGGAGATGGCCTGGTAAGATTTTATGGACCAAGGAACAGGAAATAAGCGATTTGGGTAGTTTTTTTATGGGTTTTAGTTCACGATTCCTGGCGCTGCCTTGGGCTCAAGGAAACATTTCCCCACAAAATATACTCAGGAATCGATAACGAACCACGCTAGAGGCCCAAGTGTCCCAGCGGGGTTGGATATGACCTGATAGGATTTTATAGGCCAAGGAACAAGAAACAGGCGATTTGAGAAGTTTTTAATGGGTGTTAGCCCACGGATCCTGGCGCTGCCGGGGGCTCGGGTCCAACTTTTCTAAAAGAATATATCGAGAGGTCCTTAACAAGCCAGGAAAGAGGCCCGGGTGGTTCGGTTGGGTTCGAAATGTCCTAATAGAATTTTATTGGCCAAGAAACAGGTAATTTTGACATTTGTTCATGTCTGTTAGCCCACGGTACCTGGCGTTGCCTAGGGCTTGGGGCCAAATTTTCAAAATATTATACCAAGGCGTCTGTAACGAGCTACGAAATAGACCACCCTAGCCCCGCTGGATTAGAGATGGCCTGGTTGTATTTTATGGGTCAAGGAATAAGAAATAGACAATTTTGGTAGTTTTTCCTGGATGTTACCCCACGGTTCCATATGCTGCCAAGAAATCGGGGCCAAATTTCAAGAAAATTTATACCGACTGGTCCATAAGAAGTCAGGAAAGAGGCCCAGGTATCCTGGCGAGGTTGGAGATGTCCTAGTAGGATTTTATGGGTCAAGCAACAAGAAATAGACGATTTCAATGGTTTTTCATGGGTGTTAGCCTATGGTTCCTGCAATTTCCAAGGCCTTAGAGCCAACTTTAATGAAAAATTATACCAAGGGGTCTATAACGAGCCAGGAAAGAGACTTAGTTGTCCCTGCGGGGTTGTATATGGCCTGGTAGGATTTTATGTGCCAAGGAATAGGAAATAGGCAATTTAGGCAATTTTTCGTGGGTGTTAGCCCACTATTCTTGGTGCTTCCCAGGGCTCGGGTCCAACTTTCCCAAAAACTTATATAGAGGGTTCTGTAATGATACAGGAAAGATTCTCAGGTGATCAGACAGGTTTGGAGATGGCTTGGTAGTATTTTCTGGGTCAAGGAACACAAAACCAGCAATTTTTTTAGTTTTTCATGGTTATTAGCCCACGATCCTGGCAGTGCCCGGGGCTTGGGAAAGCCTTTCTCAAAACATTTATACTGAGGGGTCCGTAATGAGCCAGAAGAGAGGCCCAGTTGACCTGGTGGGGTTAGAGATGGTCTGGTAGGATTTTATGGGTCAAGGAATAGGAAATAGGTGATTTAGTCAATTTTTCATTGGTGTTAGCCCACGGTTCAAGGCGTTGCTCGAGGCTCAAGGCTAATTTTTATGAAAAATAATACTGATTTATCCGTAACAAGCCAAAATAGAGGTTTAGATGGCCCGATAGTGTTGGAGATGGCTTGGTATAAGTTTATGAGCCAAGGAACAGGAAAAATGAGAGTTGGGAAGTTTTTCATGAGTATTAGCCCACGGTTCTTGGCGCTGTCTAGGGATCGAGGCCAACTTTCCTAAAAACATATTTTGAGAAGCCCTTAACGATCTAGGTAAGAGGCCCAGGTGGCCCAGTAGGGTTGGATATGGCCTAGTAGGATTTTATAAACCAAGGAACTATAAATAGGCTATTTTGGTAATGTTTTGTGGGTGTTAGCCCACGATTCCTGGCGCTGCCTGGGGAATGGGGCCAAATTTCTTAAAATATTATATGAAGTGGTCTATAATGAGTCAGGCAAGAGGCCCAAATGACTTGGCAAGGTTTTATATGGCTTTGTAGGATTTTATGGGCAGAGGAACAGGAAACAAACAATTTTGGTAGTTTTTCATGGGTGTTAACTCACAGTTCTTGGCGCTGCCCAGGGACCGGGGTCAATTTTCCAAAAAGATCATACTAAGGGGTCCGTAATGATCCAAGTAAGAGGCCCAGCTGGCCCGATGGGGTTTGAGATAGCCTGGTTGGATTGTATGAGCCAAGGAACAGGAAATAGGCAATTTTGACCAATTTTCGTGGGTGTTAGCCCATGGTTCCTGGCGCTTCCTGAGGATAAATTTCTTTAAAAAATTTACCTAGGGTTCTGTAATGAGATAGGCAAGAGGCCCAAGTGTCCCGACGGGGTTGGAAATGTCCTGGTAGGATTTTAAGTTCCAAGGAACAAGAAATAGGCGATTTGGGTAATATTTCATGGGTGTTAGCCCATGGTTACTTGTGCTGCCTAGGGCTAGGGGTCAACATTCCCAAAATAACATATCGAGGGCTCCTTAACAATCCAGGTAAGAGTCCTAGGTGGCTCGGTGGGGTTTGAGATGGCCTGGTAGGATTTTATTGGCCAAGGAATAGGAAACAAGCAATTTTGGCAAAGTTATCATAGGCGTTAGCCCACAATTCTTAGCGTTGCTCAGGGATTTATGCCAAATTTCTCAAAATTTTATACCAAGGGGTCTGTAACAAGCCAGGCAGGAGGCCCATCTATCCTGGCGAGGTTAGAGATGCCTTGGTAGGATTTTAATTGCCAAGGAACAAAAAATCGGCAATTTTTGTAATTTTTAGTTGGTGTTAGCCCACGGTTCCTTGCGTTGCTCAGGGATCGGGGCAAACTTTCCTAAAATATTATATAGAAGGGCCCATAACGAGCCAAGTAAGAGGCCCAGGTGGCCTGGCGTGGTTGGAGATGGCTTGGTAGTATTTTATGGGCCAAGTAATAAGAAATTAGAAATTTAGGTAGTTTTTTGTGAGTGTTAGCCCACGGTTCCTGGCGCTGCTGTGGGATCGAGGCCAACTTTCCTAAAAAATTATACCGAGGTATCCGTAATGAGTCATGAAAGTGTCCTATATGGAACGGTAGGGTTTTAGATGGCCTAGTAGGATTTAATGGGCTAAGGAATAATAAATAGGTAATTTCAGTAGTTTTTCGTGGGTGTTTACCCATGGTTCCTGCCGCTGCCAGGAGATTAGAGCCATTTTACCAAAATATTATACCAAGGGTTCCGTAACGAGCCAGGCAAGATACTCAGGTATCCCGATAGGGTTGAAGATGGTCTGGTAGGATTTATGGGCCAAAGAACAGGAAATAAGAGATTTCAGAAGTTATTCATGGGTATTAGCCCACAGTTCCCTGCGCAACTGAGGGCTCGGGGTAAAATTTTCTTAAAACTTATACCAGGGGATCTATAACAAGCCACAAAAGGGGCCCAGGTAGGCTAACGAGGTTGGAGATGGCCTGATAGGTTTTTATGGGCCAAGGAACAAGAAACAGACAATTTTGGCAGTTTTTCGTAGGTGTTAGCCTAGGGTTCCTGGTGTTGCCCGGGGCTTGGGCCAACTATCCAAAAATATTATATTGAAGGGTTCATAATGATCCAGGAAATAAACCTAGCTAGCTCGGTGAGGTTGGATATGGCCTGGTAGGATTTTATGGTAGAGAAATAAGAAACCAATGATTTGGGCAATTTTTCATGGTTGTTAGCCAATGGTTTCTGACGCTTCCAATGGCTCAGGATAAATTTCTCGAAAGGGTCCATAACAAGACAAGTAAGAGGTCCAGATGGCCCGGCGAAGTTGGAGATTGTCTTTTAGATTTTATGGGCCAAGGAATAGAAAACAGCAATTTGGATAGTTTTTTGTGGGTGTTAGCCCACGATTCCTGGCACTGCCAGGGTCTCAGGGCCAACTTTCCCAACAAATTATACCAACGGGTCCTTAACGAGCCAGGCAAGAGGCTCAAGTGGCCTAGAGGGGTTGGAGATGGCCTGGTGGATTTTATGGGCCAAAGAATAAGAAATAAGCAATTTTGATAATTTTTTGTGGGTATTAACCCACGGTTCCTAGTGTTGCACAGGGCTCGGGGCCAAATTTATTGAACAATTATACTAAGGGGCTCATAACGAGCTAATAAAGAGGCCCATGTGGCCCAGCAGCGTTGGATATGGCCTTGTAGGATTTTATGAGTCAAGGATTAGAAAACAGGCGATTTTGATAGTTTTTCATGGGTGTTAGCCCACGATTTCTACCACTACTAGGGCACGAGGCCAACATTCCCAACAAATTATACCGAGGAGTCCGTAAGGAGACAGGCAAAAGTCCATGGTGGCCCAGAGGGTTTGGATATTGCCTGGTAGGATTTTATGGTCCAAGGAACAGGAAATAAGCAATTTTGATAGTTTTTAGTAGGTGTTAGCCCATGATACCTTGTGCTTCCCAGGGCTCTAGGCAAACTTTCCTGAAATATTATACCAAGGGGTCTATAAAAAGTCAAGAAAGAGGCCTAGGTGGTTCGGAGGAGTTAGAGATGGCCTGGCAGGATTTTATGGGCCAAGGAACAGGAAATAAGCGATTTTGACAAATATTTGTGGGTGTTAACCCACGGTTCCAAGCACTGCCCAGGGATCGGGGCCAAATTTCCTGAAACATTATACCGAGGGGTCCGTATCGAGCCAAGAAAGAGGTCTAGCTGGCCTGACAGGGTTGGAGATGGCATGGTAGGATTTTATGGCCCAAGAAATAGGAAAACACAATTTTGGTAGTTTTTCGAAGGTGTTAGCCCACGGTTCTTGTCACTGCCAGGGGCTCGGGACCAATTTTCTCAAACACTTATACTGAGGGGTCCGTAAAGAGCCAGGAAAGAGACCTAGGTGGCTCGACAAGGTTGGATATTGTCTGGTATGATTTTAAGGGTCAAGGAACAGAGAACAGGTCATTTAGGCAATTTTTGTGGGTGTTAGCCTATGGCTCCTGTCGCCACTCACGGCTCTGGGATATATTTCCTAAAAAATTATATTTGGGGGTCCATAAAGATCTAGGAAAGAGTCTCATGTGAACCGATAGAGCTGGAGATGGCTTGGTAGGATTTTATGGGCCGAGGAAAAGGGAACAAGCGATTTGGGCAATGTTTTGTAGGTGTTAGCCCATGATTCCTAGCGCTGTCCGAGGCTCAGGTCCAACTACCAAAAAAATTATACCGAGGGTTCCTTAAAAATTCAGGAAAGAGTCCAAGTGGGCCAGTAGGGTTAGAGATGTTCTAGTAGGATTTTATGGGCCAAGAAACAGGAAATAGGTGATTTTGGCAATTTTACGTGGGTGTTAGCCCACGGTTCTTGGCACTGCCCAGAGCTTGGGGCAAAATTTTATGAAATACTATACCGAGGGGTCCGTAACACACCATGAAAGAGGTCAAACTTACCCGGCGGTGTTGGATATGCCCTGGTAGGATTTTATGGGCCAAGGAACATGAAATAGGCGATTTCAGCAGTTTTTTATGGGTGTTAGCCTACGGTTCCTATCGCTTTCAGGGGTTCGGGGCCAACTTATGCAAAATATTATATAGAGAGGTTTGTAAAGAGCCAGGAAAGAGGCCCAGGGGGCCGATGTGGTTGGAGATGGACTGGTAGGAGTTTTTGGGCCAAGAAATAGGAAATAGGCAATTTTGGAAGTTTTTTGTGGTTGTTAGCCCGCGGTTTCTAGAAATATTATACCGGAAGGTATGTAAAAAGACAAGAAAGAGGCCCAGTAGGCCCGATGGAGTTAGAGATGGTCTGGTAGAATTTTATGGGCCAAGGAATAGGAAATACGTGATTTCAAAAGTGTTTTGTTGGTGTTAGCCCACGGTTCTTGACGTTGCCCGGGGCTTGGGGCCAATTTTCTAAAACAATTATACTGAGGTGTCCGTAAAGATCTTAAAAGGAGGCCCAAGTAGCCTGACGGGGTTGGAGATGGCTTGGTAGGATTTTATGGACCAAAGAACAGGAAATAGGTAATTTTGGATATTTTTCATGGGTGTTAGCCCACGGTTCTTGACGTTGCCCGGGGCTCGGGGCTAAATTTCCTAAAATATTATATTGAAGGGTCTGTAACAATACATGTAAGAGGCCTCGGTGGCCTGGCAGGGTTGGATATGGTCTGGTAGGAATTTATGGGCCAAGGAACAGAAAATAAACAATTTTAGCAATTTTTTGTGGGTGTTAGCCCACGGTACATGGCCCTGCCCGAGGCTCAGGACCACCGTTCCCAAAAATTATACCAAGGCATCCGTAACTATCCAGGCAAGAGGCCCAGTTGACCAGTGGGGTTGAAGATGTCCTAGTAAGATTTTATGGACCAAGGAACAGGAAACAAGCGATTTGGGCAGTGTTTCATGGATCTTAGCCTACGACTCCTGGTATTGCCCGGGGCTAGAGGCTAAACTTCTTATAAAATTATACCTAGGGGTACAAAACAAGTAAGGCAAGAGGCCCAAGTGACCTGACAGGGTTGGTGATGGCCTGGTAGGATTTTATGGGACAAGGAACGGGAAACAGGCAATTTTGAAAGTTTTCCGTGGGTGTTAGCCCACGGTTCGTAGCACTGCCCACGGCTCGGGGCCAACTTTCATAAATTATTATACCAAGGAGTCCGTAAAGAGACTGGAAAGAGGTCCAGATAGCCCAACGGGAATGGAGATGGCCTAGTAAGATTTTATGGGCCAAGGAATAAAAAATAGGCAATTTCAGATATTTTTCGTGGGTGTTAGCCCACGGTTCCTGGCCCTGCCCAAGGCTCGGGGCCAAGTTTCCTAAAATATTCTATCGAAGGGTATATAATAGGACATGCAATAGGATACAGTGGCCTTGTAGCGTTGGATATAGTCTAGTAGGATTTTATGGGCCAAGGAACAGGAAACAAGTGATTTCGATAGTTATTTGTGGGTGTTAGTTAGCCCACGATACGTGGCCCTGCCTGGGGATCAAGACCAGCGTTCCCAAAATATTATACCGAGGCATCGGTAATGAGCTAGGAAAGAGGCTCAATTGTCCTGGTAGGATTGGAGATGTCTTAGTAGCATTTTATGGGACAAGGAACATGAAACATGCGATTTAGGCAGTTTTTCGTGAATTTTAGCCTACAGTTCCTTGTGTTGCCCCGGGCTAGAGGCCAAATTTCTTGAAACATTATACTGAGAGGTCCGTAATAAGCCAGGCAAGAGGCCCAGGTGACCTGGTGGGGTTGGAGATGGTCTGGTTGGATTTTATGGACAAGGATCATGAAAAAAGTGATTTGGACAATTTTTCGTGGGTTTAGCCCATGGTTTCTAGCGGTGACCATGGGTCGAGGCCAACTTTCCCAAAAATATCATACCGAGAGGTCCTTAATAATCCACGAAAGAGGTCAGATGGCTCAGAGGGATTGGAGAGGTCCTGGTAGGATTTTATGGGCCAAGGAACAGGAAACAGATGATTTTTACAATTATTTATGGGTGTTAGCCCACGGTTCCTGGCGCTTCCCGGGGCTCTGGGACAAATTTCCTAAAGAATTATACCTAGGGATCCATAACGAGCCAAGAAAGAGGCCCAGCTAGCTTGTCAGGGTTGGAAATTGCCCGTTAGGATTTTATGGGTCAAGAAATTGGAAACAGATAATTTCGATAGTTTTTCGTAGGTATTAGCCCACTGTTCCTGCCGCTGCCAGGGGATCGAGGATAAATTTACCAAATAATTATATCGAGAGGTCCGTAACAAGCCAGTAAAGAGGCACATATGGCCAAGCGGGGTTAGACATGGCCTAATAGGATTTTATTGGCCAAGGAATAAGAAATAGGTGATTTCGGCAATTTTTAATGGGAGTTAGCCCACGATTCCGGGCACTACCAAGGGCTCAAGGCTAACTTTCTAGAAAACCTATATTGAGGGGTCCATAACAAGGCAAGATTCCCAGTTAGCACGACGGGGTTGGAGATGGCCTGGTTGTATTTTATGGGCCAAGGAATAGGAAACAGGCAATTTTAATAATTATTGATGGGTGTTAACCCACTGTTCCTGGCGCTGCCCGAGGCTTGGGGCCAACTTTCCCAAACAATTATACTGAGGGGTCCGTAACAATCTAGGCAAGAGTCATAGCTGGCCCAATGGTATTGGAGATGGCTTGATAGGATTTTATTGGCCAAGTAACAGGAAACAGGCGATTTGGGAAAATTTTCGTGTGTGTTAGCCCACGATTCCTGGCGCTTCCCGGGGCTCGTGGCCAAATTTCTCAAAAGTTTATACTAAGGGGTCTGTTACGAGCTAGACAAGAGGCCCAACTGGCCCGGTGGGGTTTGAGATGGTCTGGTAGGATTTTATGTGCGAAGGAACAGGAAATAGGCTATTTTAATAATTTTTTGTGGGTATTTGCCCATGATACATGGAACTGCAAGGGGATCGGGGTTAACTTTCCTGAAATAATATATCAAGAGGTCCGTAATGAGACAGGCAGATGCCTAGGTGGCCCGGTGAGGTTGGAGATAGTCTAGTAGGATTTTATGGGCTAAGGAACAGGAAATAGGCAATTTTGGCAGTTTCTCGTGGGTGTTAGCCCCTGGTTCCTGGCACTGCCCAGGGCTCGAGGTCTACATTACTAAAACATTATACTAAAGGGTCCGTAATGAGTTAGGCAAGAGTCCCAAGTGGCCCGACGGGGTTGGAAATGGCGTGGTAGGATTTTATTGGCCAAGGAATAGGAAATAACTAATTTTGGCAGTTTATCGTGGGTGTTAGCTCACGGTTCCTGGCGCTGCTCAAGGCCAACTTTCTTAAAATTTATGCCGAGGCGTTTGTAAAGATCCTTCAAGAGGCCCAGGTCGCCTAGTGTGATTTGAGATAGCCCGGTAGGATTTTAACAGCCAACTAGCCAAAGAATAGGAAATAGGCAATTTCGACTATTTTTTATAGGTGTTAGCCCACGGTCCTGTCGCTACCCGGGGATCAGGGTCAACTTTTCCAAAAATTTATATCGAGAAGTTATTAACAAGCCCAGAAAGAGTTCCAGGTGGCCCATCAGTATTGGATATGGCTTGGTAGGAGTTTATAGGCCAAGGAACAATAAACAGGCAATTTCAGTAATTTTTCATGGGTGTTAGCCCATGGTTCCTAGTGTTGCACAGGGCTTGGGGACAACTTTCCCAAAAAATTATACTGAGGGGTCTGTAACAAGCCTTAAAAGAAGCCAAGGTGGCCAGCGGGATTTAAGATACCTGGTCGGATTTTATGGGCCAAAGAATGGGTAATAGGTGATTTTGGTAATTTTTTGTGGGCATTAGCCCACAGTTCTGGGCGTTGTATGGGGATCAAGGCTAACTTTCTTGAAAAATTATACCGAAGGGTCCATAACAAGCTTGAAAAGAGGCTAAGGTGGCCCAGCAGGGTTGGATAGTCCTGGTAGGATTTTATGGGCCAAGGAACAAAAAACAGGCGATTTCGATAGTTTTTCATGGGTGTGCCCATGGTACCTGGTGCTGCCCAGGGCTCGGGGACAACTTTCCCAAAACAATTTACCAAGAGATCTGTAAAGAGCTCGGGAAGAGGCCTAGGTGGCTCGACAGGGTTGGAGTTTTCCTGGTAGAATTTTATAGGCCAAAGAACAAGAAACATGTGATTTTAGAAATATTTCATAAGTGTTAGCCCATGGTTCCTTGTGCTCGGGGCTCAGGGCTAAATTTCTCAAAATATTATATCGAGGGGTCTGTAATGGCTCTAGAAAGAGGGTCAGGTTTTCTGAAAGGGTTGTAGATGGCCTGATAGGATTTTATAGGCCAAGGAATAGGAAAAAGGCAATTTTAGCAATATTTTGTGGGTGTTAGCCCACGGTTCCTATCGTTGCTTGGAGCTCAAGGCCAACTTTCCTAATAAATTATACCAAGAAGTCCTTAATGAGTCCGAAAAGATTCCAAGGTTGTCCGGTGGGGTTGGAGATGGCCTGGTAGGATTTTATAGGTCAAGGAATAGGAAATAGGTGATTTTGATAGTTTTTCATGGGTGTTGCCCATGGTTCCTGGCGCTTCTGGGTGCTTGAGACCAACTTTCTCAAAATATTATATCAATGGGTCGGTAACAAGCCCGTCAAGAGGCCCTAGTGGCCCAGCGCGGTCAGATATGGCCTGGTAGGATTTTATGGGCCAAGGAATAGGAAAGAGGCCATTTTGGCAGTTTTTCGTGGGTGTTATCCCATGGTTCCTAGCGATGCCCAGGGCTCAAGGCCAACTTTCCTAAAACATTATACTGAGGTTTTTTTAACGAGCCGTGCAAGAGGCTCTATTAGCTTATTAGGGTTATAAATGGCCTAGTAGGATTTTGTAGGGCAAAGAATAGGAAACAAGCAATTTCAACAGTTTTTCGTGGGTGTTAGCCCGCAGTTCTTGGCACTGCTTGGGGCATGGCGCCAACTTTCCCAAAATATTTTACTCAGGGGTCTGTAACGAGCCCATCAAGAGGCTCAGGCATCCAAGTGGCGTTGGAGATGGCCTAGTAGGATTTTATGGGCCAAGGAACAGGAAATAGGAAATTTTGGTAATTTTTCGTGGGTATTAACCCATGGTTCCTAGCGTTGCCCGTGGCTCGAGGATAACTTTCCTGAAAAGTTTTACCAAGGGGTCCATAATGATCCTATAAAGAGGCTCAGGTGGCCCGGCGAGGTTGGAGATTGCCTGATAGGATTTTATGGTTCAAAGAAATGGAAACAAGTCATTTTAGCAATTTTTTTGGGTGTTAGCTCACGATTCCTGGCGCTGCCCTAGGCTCAGGGCCAACTTTCCTAAAAAATTATACCGAGGAATCTATAATGAGCCCGACAAGAGACCTAGGTGGCCTAGCGCAGTTGGAGATGGCCCCTGTAGGATTTCATGGGCCAAGAAATAGAAAACAGGCAATTTCGACAGTGTTTCATGGGTGTTAGCCCATGATTCCTGGAGCTACTCGAGGCTCGGAGCCAAATTTCCCAAAATATTATATATTGGGTCTATAACGAGCCTGAATTGAGGCTTAGGTGGCCCTACGGGATTGTATATGGCCTTGTAGGATTTTATGGGCCAAGGCACAGGAAACAGACAATTTTTGCAGTTTTTGTGGGTGTTAGCCCATAATTTCTAGCGCTGCTGGGGCTGGGGGATAAATTTTCTAAAAAATAATACCGAGAGGTCTATAACAAACCTCGCAAGAGGCCTAGGTGTCCCAGCGGGTTTGGAGATGGACTGGTAGGATTTTATGGGCCAAGGAACAGGAAACAGGCAATTTGGATAGTTTTCTATGGGTGTTAGCCCATGGTTCCTGGTGCTGCCCAGGACTTGAGGCCAACTTTTGCAAAATATTATACTGAGTGGTCCATAAAGAGCCCAAAAATAGGCCCAGAAAGCCCAGCGGGGTTGGAGATATCTTGGTAAGATTTTATGGGCCAAGAAATATAGGAAACAGGTGATTTCGGTAAGTTTTCGTGGGTGTTTGCCCACGGTTCTTAGCGCTGCCTAGGGCTCAAGGAAAATTTTTCCAAAAAATTATACTGAGGGATCCGTAACGAACCCTGAAAGAGGAATAGGTGGCCCAGCAGAGTTAGAGATGGCCTGGTAGAATTTTATGGGCCAAGGAACTCAAAACAGGCAATTTTAGTAGTTTTTCGTGGGTGTTAGCCCATGGTTCATGGCCTTGCCTGGGGCTTGAGGACAACGTTTTCAAAAATTTATATCATGGGGTCCATAACAAGCTTGGACAGAGTCCTAGGTGGCCCGACGACATTGGAGATTGTCTAGTAGGATGTTATGGGCCAACGAATAGGAAACAGACATTTCGGCAATTTTTCATG
This sequence comes from Solanum aculeatissimum, assembly GCA_038996855.1. Lineage (NCBI taxonomy): Eukaryota > Viridiplantae > Streptophyta > Magnoliopsida > Solanales > Solanaceae > Solanum > Solanum aculeatissimum. The sequence continues at coordinate 13,445 of JBCEWC010014063.1, forward strand.
GGTGTTAGCCCACGGTTCCTATATCTACCTAGGGCTCGGGGACAAATTTCTTGAAATATTATATTGAGGGATCCGTAAAGATCTCGAAAAAAGGCCCAGGTGGCCCGACAGGGTTAGAGATGGCCTAAATGGGCCAAGGAATAGGAAACAAACAATTTTGGCAGTTTTTTGTGGGTGTTAGCCCACGGTTCCTGGAATTGCTCGGGGCTCGGGCCAACTTACCCAAAATATTATACCGAGGGGTCCGTAACGAGCCTGAAAAGAGGTCTAGATTTCCCTGTGGAGTTGGAGATGGCGTGGCAGGATTTTATCGGCTAAGGAACAGGAAATAGATGATTTCAGCAATTTTTGTGGGTGTTAGCCCACGGTTCCTGGTGCTGCTCGGGGCTCAAGGATAACTATCCCAAACAATTATACCAAGGGGTTCGTAAAGAGAACGAGAACTACACAAATACCCCTAAAAGGAGATGGTATAGATAAAATACCCCCAATAAGGGTGGCTTTGCAAAAATACCCTCTATTCCTTTAAGAATATATTTTCGAAAACAATTTCCCCTCAGCTATAAGGACCCATTATTTTACCTTTGCAGACCTGCCTTACTTGCAAGGATTCCATTATTTCACCTTCGCAGACTTGCCTTATGGGCAAGGATTGTACTGTTTTTTTTCTTTCATTTTTTGTTAGTATTTTGTTTCTTTTCTTTATTTCTTTTGTTTTTCCTTCTATTTTTTCCTTTCTTTTCTTTTTTTTTTTCTTATGTTTATTTTTTCTTTCTTTTTTTTATTATGGAACTATAAATAAATTTATTTTATATATTTTAAATTTATTTTAAATAAAATAATTCCTAAATTCAAGCCAAGATTCAAGATAAATTTTTTTCATATTTATTATTTTCAATATATGAGGTTTGAAATTTCACGAGATACTTTATAACTCTTATTTTAGAGGTAATATTTGACATAAAACATTTAATGAATAAGTTATGTCTCATGGGCAAGAGTTGCCACAGTTTTTTGTATTTTGATTTTTGAGATGCTCTATAACTTTTGTCTTGGAGGTAAGACTTAGATAAAGAAATTTACGAATTTTGTCTTATGAGCAAGCCTTGACACTATTGCATGGTCTATAACTCTTGCCTCTTAGCCCAAGGACTTTCAAACAACAAGTTAAGACCCAAGAGC
>JBCEWC010014064.1:0-14625 GCA_038996855.1 Solanum aculeatissimum
ATTCTGATGATCAAAAGGAGTGGTCTCAAGTATTGGAAAATCACAAATGACGATTTTCCTGTCCTCGAGCGTCTCATTATTAAAGATTGCACCAAACTGGAAGAGATACCTATTGAGTTTGCAGAAACAAACTCACTGCAACTAATTGAGTTAAAGGGCTGTAGTCCCCAACTCAAAGATTCTGTCACACGAATTCAACAAGAACAAGAAGACCTCGGAAACAAGCCTGTGGATATTCGTACATGATGTAAGTATATATATGCTCTGATTAAATCTGCATTGGCATGCTTGTGAGTTGTGACTTGTGTAAATTTACTACTGACCTTTTGTGTTTTTTTCCAACAGCTAAAATGTGGAAGTGGTTTTCAAGTTAGGCTGACATGTATTATTGAAAGTCGGAAGCTGCTATCTTCAATGTTGGATTAAACTTTTAATAATATATATGATTCATTGTGGTCTTATCTCTATAAACAGAGATTTTATGCATTTAATTTCATTTTTTGTTACATTCTTAGTAAGTGTAGATCCTTCTGTTCGTTTCATTTGAAATGGTAACGTTACATTTTTTTATACGTGTATTACAAATATATGATAGACGAAGGAACTACTAAATCGTACTTTAAGCAAATTCAATGAGGGTCCCACATTTTACAAGAGATGAGGCTAAAATTTCAAATAAAAGATAGTTTGCAATCAAATTGAAGTTGTTATCATGTTCCAATAAATAAGAAAAGTAAAAGTACAATACATCAAGGTGCTAAGGTAAAAAATAAAAAGGATTCCTACGAATATGATATCGAATTTAGTTATCTACATAACTGATAATGAGTCTATATACTTCGTTCAACTTATGATTATAACGACGATGATGAGGATGAAGATGTTGTATGATGGTGATGGTGATGGCGGTGGTGATGACAATTGTCACGACCCGAAATTCGGGTGTGATGGCACTCACCTATCCCACCAAGGTGAGTCATCCCAAAATCCAACAACTTATCAATAATAACAAGAGCAGAAGATAATAGTCTAATAATATACATAAGCGGAAGAAAGCATAATACAACTATCCCAAGAACTGGTGTCACATGTACATGCCTCTATATATAGAATGCTCAAATGAAATACAAGTCATATGTCTAGTCCTCAAATAGAACAAAAACATAAAAATGGATCCTCAAGGCCTGCTGAAGACATGAGCAACTACCTCAAAAGTAATCCGGAAGCTCGATCCAAAAGAGAGAACTCTAGCAAGATGGACCAAACTCACAACCTATAAAAATGTAGCAAGGGGTGAACATCAAACAACGGGGTACTTAGCGAAATGGAACTAACCTAAGGTAAAGCAATGAAGAACACAAGTAACTCTTTAAATCTCAACCACAATCTGTCGAACTACAAACCTGCAATCAGAAAAGTCCCAACACAATAGAATATAAAGATCATAGTAATATGGCCATACTCATCATCTGGCATTATATCACGATATACAAGCATACAAGTAGATCCAATACTTACTCTCAATTAGGGATAAGATAAGTATACAACATACAACAGTATCAACCAAATATAATATGAGTTGAAGTAAATGCCATGAGATGGGTACCATGCAATACAATATCAAACAGTCGTGATGTCTTTCTATCCTAGAATACACATCTGTTGATCAGATATGGTTGTCTGCCTCAGTCAGAACCCATGGGGGCCACACATAGACTGTGTATCTGTGATCATGGCTGGCAATGTCATCGGCTCATGTCACCGGGCCAGAACTATTTCCTTTCGACCTTTCATCTCGTTTCTTTTTCTCTAGTCGGAACCATTTTCAATAATGGATCATCAAGCAACATATAATAATGGCAAATAATCATGTTCAAGGAGATGAAATATGCAAGATAACTGATAAATTCTCGAGGTTTCAATAACACCACAGTGTCAATATATCAATCATATCACAATATAAGCACTATCCCGCTATCCATATCGAGTGATTCAAAAGATCTCAAATACACAATTAATTGATAGTCAAATACGCCACCATATGAACAATTCTTCTACTCAACATATCATGATCAAGCCTACAATAATATAGTTCTATCCCCAAAGTACTCAATTTCACACACATAGGAGCATACAAGGTTCATTCATACTTAAACAAAGGTTAGAAGTTCACTTTCCTCAAATAAAGTTCCAAATCAAGTCAAATTTGCCGCCTTCCCCCTCTTTCGGTACTCCAAATCACCACAATCTATTCAAATATTGCATCACAATCACATAACGAATCTACTGACACTAAAATCACTCAATTCGAAGAAAAAGGGTAAAATGGTCAAAAGAATCCATGCTAAAAAATATTGACGAAATCTAAAAACTAAAACATGAAAATTTTCTCCACGTAATAAGGAACTCAACGGTAAAAACAATTTTAAAAATGGAGTTAAGATTAGGGAGAAATCAACGATTCAAGTTTAGGGAATTCATATCCGGAAATCCCTAATTTACACCATTAAAATCCCAAAATTAGAAGTTAAAATTATCAATTAATCAATAAAAATTTTAGAAAATAGTTACCCAAGATATTTGCCTTGAAAAGTTTTGAAGATGCCCTCTAAAATGGAGCTTGGAAGTTTAAAAATGGTGGAAAATGGCTAATCCCGATATTTTAAAAGAGTTCACTGTTTCAGACATTTTTGTAGTCCACGAACGTAGAAGGACATCCGCAAATGCAGAGTTCAAATTAATTATACCTCCGCGAAAGCAGAAAAACGTCTGTGAATGCGGAGTACAAATCCTACACAAGATATCAACAATTGCAAGACAACACTAAATCACACAAAGGACCTTCGAGATTCGTTTAGAACCCCCTGAACACAAACCAAACATGGAACTCTATGAAACCATCATAATTTGAATCCGTGACCTCCATGGTCCTGAACCTGAGAAAGATCATTTAAACTAGATTCAGATTCAAAAACTCAAAATATTCTCGGAAGCTGTAAAAATTACAACGAAGGCATTTATAGCGTTGGTTTCACCACCTGCAATCACTGGAACTGACAGAATTTTGATACAAGCTCCCAAACTCCGAATATTGACCAAAGTCAAACTTATGCTCCAAAATGAACTAGAATTGCAACTTTGGACCAAAAATCTATGTTTTAACTTTGAATTTAGTTCCGCAAGTTCCCCTAGACCAAATTCGGCATTTCGGAACTGATGGAATCAACAAAATTGGATTCCAACACTCGAAACTCAATTGACCTCAAAACTCAATTTTTCCAACTTTAAGCCTTTTAAAACTCTTTCTTTTGCAAAACTCCAACTTTTTACAAGATTTTCAAAATTCGACTTTGAGCTTCTGCCTAAATCTCTCCCATGTCTCATATAGTGCTTCGGTTGACAGCTTCTTATAGGCCCTAATCTCATATTTGATTTTCACTTTGCTTGACGTAGGGAAGAATCTTTCCAAGAAAGCCTCTTTCAACTCTCTCCAGGTGCATATGGAATCATGAGAGAGTTCTTTCACCACTTCGTTGCCCTGTCAGTCAGAGACAATGGGAACAATCTCAAATGGATTATTTGCTTACTAACACCTGGAATTTCAGAAGACTGACACGTAGCTACAAAGTTCATGATATGCTAATTTACATCCTCAGTTGTAGCTCCGTTGAACAATCCCTTTAAGGTGAGCATCTGAAGCATAGTGCTAGTGATGGTAAATTTGACACCTGCGGGCAAAGGGGGAAGGACGATTGCCCCTGTAGCCCTAACACCATCATCATCATCATGCACTGCTTGTGGTTGTTGAGGGCCAAGTGTCCTAGGTGCAGGCTGCTTCTGTATAGGTGGTGCTAGTGGCACCCCATCATCATTCAGGTCATTCAAACCTAGGTCGTCATTATCCCCATTATAGTATTCAAAGCCAACTCTCTTTGCTTTTGTACTTCACGATCTTGTGCATTCATCTTTCTAATAGATCTTTGCAGCTCAGGGTCTTAAGGAATCAATGTTGCACCCTTACTTCGGGTGGATGACATACACAACCTGTTCCCTACACGGAAAACACACAAAAACAAAAAGTGAAATCAGGAAATAGAAAATTAATGTTTCTTTCGTGCAAGAGCAACCCCAAAACATGGGGGACTAAAAGTTGTAAAATAAATCAAACCTAGCTCTATTTATAGTCTTAAAACAATCCTAAAATGAGTAGGAAAAGTAGGCCTAAACTAAGTAGGAAAGGACTCCTAATTAATGTTTGATTCCAGATGTGGACTGCTTCACGATCACGACCACGACTCGTGGTCCTTTGCATGATCCGTATGGCCTCCCGTGATCTTTTACATGGCGCTGACACTGTCCACAATTTGCTCTTCTTCACGATCACCTTCATGACTCGTGAAGGTGTACATGAGTCGTGGCTGTCTTGAGCCTTTCCTTTGTGCGCACACTGTCCAGTTATTCAAGGTGCTTCTCACGAGAACCTTCACGGCTCATGGTGAATCTTTTCGATGACGTTCTTGGGTGGTATGAAGCAGTTTCATGACCCGTCAAGCTTACCATGGTTCATGAACCCTCACGTGAGGTAGTCCTTTGCTCCTTCTTGTTCCATTTTGTCCTGAGTTGTTCCTGGACGTCTTGGCTACTGTTTTACCACATATTTACATCTTTACATTGGCATCACAACTGGTCATGGACAACATACAATTCAAGGCACTGCAAAGTCCTTGATTCTCTCCGAGATAGCCTTATACTTTGCTCGTTTCACCATTTCCTTGGCTTTGTCCTCTCTTGCCAGAATCCAAAACTGTGGAAACTAATCCACATGATTGTTTAAGTCAATTTCCCACTCTAATCAGTCCAACATCCGTCAATCCATGAAATTCTCATTTTCCTACAAAACAGACATAAAACGCATATTAAACTAACAAACGCGCTTAAGAACTCACAATAATTCTATGTTTTAGACGTTGTAAAAGTCGTATTTCCATGACTTATCACTTAGGTTTAGACATTCTATCTTTGTTGAACTTCTGAACTGAACCACTAGATGAAGTAACGTAGAGAATCTAAGAATGACCACCATTGGACCTCAAATTAGAATATTCACTATTGTTTGTCCATGCCCACTTCGTCTCTTTAGCTCACTATTTGATGTTTTCCTACCCAGTTTGTTGATAATAATTCACCAACCTTGGGATGTTCATTTCTAGCACTCTCTTTGATGTTCTATATTTTTTACCACTATTTTTGAAACACCTGAGATGAACTAGCTCATCCGACCTCTAGAATAAGCTACTGTTGTCTAAGAATACTTCTACAATTAAGTGCACTTTAAAGAGCATTCCTTCACACTCATTTTACCTTGTTTTAGGTTAATGAACTCTTGTATCTTAAGCATCTCATATCTTAAAAGGGAAAAGTTATCAAGTAATTCCCTTGTAAAGTTGTCCTAATCCAAAAGACCTGCATCAATACCCCTATCTTCCTTCCATTGAGTAAACAACACCTGAGAAACCCATTTCGATTGGTAAGCAGCCAAGTCCACCTTTTAAATTAGAGTCATGCCCATAATGTCCACAATTATTTAAATCCCCTCAACAAACTCGTATGATTCTTCATCCACTTTCGAACCATGGAGTTCTTGATGATGTCGTCATGACTAGATATCTCGAGTCATGATGACACCTACCATATCCTACCATCAGGTAAGCTAGCCCATAATCTAGAACTACTAGTAATGGGTGTGAGGACAGAAAACTAACTAGAAATCACAATTAAAGAAACTAACAACAAATACAGAGAAGCCAACAACTAAAGATAATATATGCAACAAAAAAATACATCCCAGAACCTAGAAGTCATATGTACATAGCTACCAGGATACTAAACACATACCCTAACAGGGCCAAAAATAAGATACATATACATACATATACATATACATATACATATACATATGCATATGCATATACATATACATATACATATACATATGCATATACATATACATATGCATATACATATACATATACAAGGCTAGTCTCAAAAAGCAAAAGACGAGTCACAAGTGCAAATGGAGACTGAAATGATCTAAGAATACCCAATCCTCACCCTAGTCTCTGGAAATAATCGATAGTGGTCGAATAGATCAGCGTCGCCGGTTCATGCTCGGACCTATATCATGGAGCAAATACATAGTATAGTATGAGTACCAGATATAAGGTACTCAATAAGCATCATAGGCCAACTAAGTAAGAATAGTAAATATATTAGGAGAAGCTAGAACCTAGTACAACAAGGGCCAAACAAGAGCAATAAGGGTATGTACGCATGTGTAAAATGCAAGCAAATCCTAAATCCATATGCCAACTGGGTCCCCATAGTCCTAGAAGGTACATCTATGCAAAATGCTAAAGTAGAAGTGACACACAGAAACACTGTCTAGGAACGATAAACCTTTGGTAGATATATGGAACAACTAGAGTGCGAGCACTCTCGAATTCCGACAAGGGAAGCACGAGACCCAAATCTCTAATCCATGAAAGTGCAGGTGACCTCTGATTGCGGATATATCCTGGACTTCTAATCCCTTGATACAAGGTGTGGCACAGACCCCAAATCTTTAATCCAAGTATGCTAATCATAAATGTCATGCTGAATTTAATAATCAAACTTTGTCTGTCGACTCCGTGGTAGGAGGATAGGTGAGCAATAATAGGTGGGGGCGGATCTTCGGCCTCTAACCACGGATGCGCTCTCCCAGAACTTCCCAATAGCCAATGATCATCTCTGAAGTTAAACAAGTTTCGATACATAAAGCAAACATTCCTCTGAGATACAACAAGACTTATAAATAATCAGGCTTCTGGTGGTGTTATTGCTTATATAAGGCTTAGGCTGCCAGACTCGAGTCTGCTTTGCCAATCTACAGGGACCTATGCTTCTCAAGTTACAATGGGCGGCTATAATTAGTTTATTGGCTTTGAAAATAATGCGGGTCTATGGCATCACTAGTTTAAGCCTAGATTAAGGCAAAAAATGCTTCAATATACCACAATCTAAGCTAAACAAAATATCAACAAAGCATGGATAATCTAAAAATATAATACTATTACCCATCAACCCAAAATATCAACTAAAAAGGAAATTCCAGTGCACATGGCATATACAACTAACTCCCTACCCAATATTCATACAAATCTACCTATATTTACATATACAAACTCAGTCTAAGAGAAAGGAAGCCATAGCCTCCCTATAGATCGAACATAGATGCTCCAACCTATTCCACCAGAGCTTTCCCTTTTTGGATGACCTCGGATCGCTGCCAAGCTACCAAAAAAATAGTCATTATGCTATGATCATCGTTATGACACTAAAATTATATGAAATAAAAATAGACCAATTTAGGGGTCAAAATGGGAAAGGTGGGATCTACATTTGGAATCCTAGAATTAACCCCAAAAATAGGTCCTAACTAGCTCATCAAGCATATGTCCCAAAATGGGACACGATTCGGGGCCCAAAAGCACCAAATTTAGCTCCAAATAACTATGGTAGAAGTTGTTTGCAAAAATATACAAGAAATGAAGTCCCCACAGCTAAAACCAAGTCAACAAAGCTCTCCACAAAACCCTTAGCAGTTTAGACTCTTCAATCGCGCAACTTGGACCTATATTGGCCAAGAAATCACTACCCAAAGTTTCCCAAAAAATTCAATTCAAAAATAACTTAGGACAACAGATAAAATGCAAAACTCACCTTAAACGGAGTACTTACCAATGAATTTCTCGTGGAAAACCTCACAAATTTGACCTTTGGATCACCCAATTTGAGCTCAAAATGAAGAAATGATCCTTTCTAAAAAATGAAGCTAAACCCTTATTACTAAAGAATATATATACACACAAGGGACCCACTAAAATTAACCTTCATGATCACCATGAATAGTTCCCCGTGATCGTGGAGTACAGGAAGAATAACCTCCATGATTGCAGAGGGGTTCCCAACAAATGTGAAGGCCAAACAGGTTGGCCTTCCACGATTGTGGACATGGGCTTATAGTCGCAAAGTCCAAGCAGACCTGACCTCCGTGATCTGGACAGGGGCCTACGATTGTGAAGGGCAAGTGAGTTGGCACCAGATATTAGCTAAAAAAGCTAATATATACTAACTCAAAATTTTTGATAGGGTATTCAAATTTCATTTGGAACCCCATGCACGCAAATAAATTATGCCACCCCACTAAAATAGTTGAAACTCATATCAAAAGTCTTACAACTCGAGCCGACCATGCGTCCAGCCTAATTTTGTCATTTTAGAGTTGATGGAACTATTAAAATTCCATTATGAGAAGTTTACCTATATTTTAGTCCAAGATCAAAATGTTCAAGTAACAAATGCCATCAAAACATAGAAAATTGCACAACATCCAAACAAATGATCAGATGACCGAGTTGTTAGTGTCAATAACTCATAAATGCCTAGGGTCACTATAAGAATGCTCTAAATGATGAAAAAGGAAAAAATAACCGGGAGGGTCATTACAACATCCACTGCTAAAAGAACTTTCATCTATGATAGTAAGGATAAGGGCATATTTGAAGGAAAAAATAGGTTGGGGTATTGCTCTCGCATGTCCCAATCGTTCTCCTAAGTAGCCTTCTCAATAGGTTGATGATTGCACTAAACTTTAACCACAGGTATGGCTCTGGAACAAAGTTGTCTGATGTATCTAGCTAAAATGGCTATTGGCTCCTCAACAAGGGTCAAATAGTCTTTCAACTCAACTGCATCATTTTGTAGAACATGAGACCCATTTGGAATATACCGACATAGCATCAAGACATGAAAAACTGGGTGTATAGATGAAAATGCTAGAGAGATAGCTAACTCATATGCAATCACACCAAATTCTCCTTAAAATCTCAAATGGCTTAATGTATCTAGGGCTAAGCTTGCCCCGAGCACAAAACCTCATCACGCCTTTTAAAGGCAATACCAGCAGAAACACCTAGTCATCCGTATCTAAACATAAGGGGCGGTGTCTACGATCGACATAACACTAATTTTTTATCTGAGCTATCCTCAACCTATCCTGATTAACCCAAACCTTGGCTAAGTCTTCCTGAAGTAAATTTGTGTTGTATAATCTAGGCTTTAAGGACTCAAACCATTCAATGGGAGTGCGACAATGCCTACCATATAAGGCCTCAAATGGGGTCATCTGGATACTAGAGTGGTAGTTGTTGTTGTACACAAACACTGCTAAGGGTAAGAACTGATCCCCCTGACTACCTAACTCCAAAACACAGGCACATAACATTTCCTCTAGAACCTGGATAGTATGCTCTAACTGACCATTGGTCTGTGGGTTGAACACAATACTAAAATCAAACTCGGTGTCTAACTCTCTCTGAAAATATCTCTAGAAACTAGAGGCAAACTGAGACTTTTGACTTGATATGATTGACATTGGTACCCCATGAAGATAGACCACCTCCTGAATATAGACTAAAGCTAGATGTTTGGCACTGAATGTGGATCGAACATGAAGGAAGTGGGGGACTTGGTCAACTGATCCGCAATGACCCAAATACTATGAATACCCTTGGAAGTTCAAGGTAATCCCATCATGAAGTCCATGGTGATATGCTCCCATTCCAATCAGGAATGGGTAAGCTCTCCACCAGGCCTCTGATGTTCGGCCTTCACCAGCTGATAGCTAAGGCAACAAGACAAATACTCGGCTATGTCTCTCTTCATACCATCCCACTAGTAGTGCTACCTCAAATCTCGATACATCTTCACTCTGCCTAGATGAATAGAATATCTGGAATCATGGGCCTCACATAGAATCATCTGTACAGAACCCCCAACTCTAGCAACACACAAATGGCCATCGAATCTAAAAACCCCAATAGGCCAATAGTAGTTAGACAACCATCACCCTATAAAACTCAATCTCTAAGAGCAGTCAATGACTCATCCTCATACTACCTGGCATGGATCTGGCCAAATAAGGAAGACTAAACCCCTATAAAAGCTAGTAACCATTTAAAGTCTAAGATATCTAATCTAACCATCCTGTTAGCTAAGGACCGGATATCCCAAGATAGGGGTTTCTCCACAGTGGTGTAGTAGGCCAAACTACCCATACTCAGTGCCTTCCTGCTCAAGATGTATGCAATATCATTAGCCTTGGTCAGATGGTAGAGGATTGAAAGGTCATATTTTCTAGTAATTCAACCTAGTGCCTCTGTCTAAAATTTAGGTCGCTTTGTCTCATGATATACTGAACGCTGCGATGATCAGTGTATACCTCATAGTGAACCCCATATAGGTAATGCCTCTATATCGTGAGAGTGAAAACTACATCGTCAACTCTAGGTCATAAGTGGGGTAGTTACACTTATAAACTCTCAGCTGTTGGGAAGGCATATGTAATAACTCAACCTCGCTACATCAAAACAAATCCAAGATCAACACCAGGTACATAATAATATACAGTAAAGCCCTCGCCCTCAACTAGAAGAGTTAAAATAGGAGCAGTAGTAAGCAAGACCTTGAGTCTCTAAAAGCTTAACTCAGTGTTATAACCCAGAGTTCGGGTATGATGACACTCACCTAACCCACGGAGGTGAGTCAGCCCAAATCCTAACAACTTAAGAATAATGGTAAAAGCAGAAGATAACAGACTAATAAGATAGAGAAGCAGAAGAAATCAAAGTACGACCATCCAAAGAACTGAAACCACATGTACAAGCCTCTAAGTATAGAATACTCAAATGAAATATATGTCATAATGTCTAGTCCTCAAATAGAACAAAACATATAGTAGAATCTCTGAAGGTCTGCCGAAGGGATAAGCAACTACCTTTTGATAGATCCAAATCTCGATCCAAAAATAATTAGGAAGCTAGCAAGGTGGACTGGGCTCATAACCTACAAAATGTAGCAAGAGATGAGCACTAAACAACAAGGTGCATAACAAAATGTTACTAACCTAAGGTAAAACAATGAAGAACACAAGTAACTCTTTAAATCCCAACAAAAATCCATCGAACTACAACCCTGCACTCAGTAAAGTCCCAACATAATGTTATATACATATCACAATAATATAGATATAATCATTATCTAGCATAGTATCTCCAAACACAAGTGTATAAATAGATCCAAAAATGACCTTGGACCCATTCGAAAATGACCTCGGACCATCGATATACTATCTTGGCTCGACCGGTAGAGACCTTGGCCACCAACCCACATGTTACCTTGCTTAACTCTTGGTCGTAGCAATCATAAGTAGCAAATGTATAAATAATAATAGATACACTGTGCATGATCACAATTATATCATTGTATCAATATCATAATGGTCTGAATATCTCAATACCATCAGTAGTTCAATATCATCAATGTCTCAATGTCACCACAGTGTCAATATATCAATCATGTTACCATCTCAATAGTATCACAATATAAGTTCCATATCCACCTCAATATCAAATAGTTCACAAGATCACATAGGTTATGGATCCACAACTAATTAATAAGTCAAAATATCACATATGAAAAATTATAAAATATCCTAATCAAGCCTACGACAATACAATTCTACCTCCAAAGTACTCAATTCCATATACATAGGAGCATACAAGGTTCATTCATACTTAAGAAAAGGTTAGAATCCACATGCCTCAATAAAGTCTCGAATCAAGTCAAAATCGTCACTATCCCCCTTCTACGGTACTCTAACTCACCAATATCTATTCAAATATGACATCATAATCACATAACGAATCTAACGATACTAAATCAATTAATTTGGAGAAAAAGTGTAAAGTGATAAGAAATCTCATGCCAAAAAATGCTGCTGGAATCTGAAAATTAAGATATGAAAATATTCCCATGGTGACAAGGAGTTCAACGGTGAAAATGGTTTCAAAAATAGAGTTATTATGAGGGAGAAATCAATTATTAAAGTTTGGAATTCAAAGTCCGAGAAATCCCCAATTTACACCATTAAAATCCTAAAATTAGAAGTTAAATTCATAAATTAAACAATGAAAATTAATGAAATAGGTTAGAAAAGAGTTGCCCAATCATTTTGCCTTGAAAAATCATGAAATGTCACTTTAAAACGGAGCTTGGAGAGTTGAAAATGGTGGAAAAAGGTCTAATTACGTATTTTAGAAAAGACATTGTTCAAGCATCAATAATGCTCCGCAAACGCAGAGTCTTATCCGCAAACACAGAGGTTCACTATAGAGCACTCCGCGAATGCGTCAGTGAGGGCTGCAAACGTGGAGGGTAATGCACCCACACCTCCGTGAACGCGGTCTCAAGCCCACGGAAGCGAAGAGTAAATGAGGTATGCGCCATATACAGCTGCACCATAAACACACAACATAATTAAATCACAAATTGGACTCTCGAAATTCATTTGGAACCCTATGAACATAAACCACACATGGAACCTATCAAAAACGATGATTCAGGCTCAATGGAATCGTCAGAATTTAAATTCGGAACCTCCGTGGTCCCTAATCTTAGAAAGATCATTTAAACTAGTTTTGGACTCAAAAACTCAAAATATTCTCGGAAGCTCTAAAAATTACAACAAGGCCATTTCTAGCGTTAGTTTCATCATCCAGAATCACTGAAACTGGCAGAATTTGGATACGAGCCCCCTAACTCTGAATGTTGATCAAAGTCAAAGATATGATCCAAAATGAACTAGAAATACAACTTTGGGTCCAAAATCTTCATTTAACTTTGAATTCAATTCTGCAAACTATCCTGGACTAGATTCGACATTTCGAAACTGATGGAATCGACAAAATTGAATTCCGACACTAGAAACTCAAGATGACCTTAAAACTCAAAATTTCAAACTTTAAGCCTTTTAAAACTCTTTCTTTTGAAAAATTCCAACTTTTTATAATATTTTAAAAAATTGACTTTTAGACTTATATATCCAAAAATGATCCAAGGCAACCTTCGGGAAGAGAAAAATGGTAATTAGGTCAAAATTCCAAAAATGACCTTCAAGGTCATTACATCATCTACTACTAAAAACGATGTTCGTCCTCGAACATGAGATAAGGGACATACCTGAAGGCTTGAACAATTAAGGGTACCAGGTACGCATATCTGACTCCATCTCCCAAGTAGCCTTACTCTTAGGCTTGTTGCTCCACTGGACCTTTACTGAAGCAATCTCCTTAGTCCTCAACTTTCTCACTTACTTATCCAAGATGGCCACTAGCTGCTCCTCATAAGTCAAATCAGAGCTCAACTCAACTAAATACATAGAAATCATATGAGACTCATCCGAAATATAATGTTGCGACATCAAAACATGGAATACAGGATGGACTAAAGATAGGTTGGGTGGCAAGGCAAGTCTATAATCCACCTCTCCCTTTCTATCAAGAATCTCAAAAGGGCCAATGAACCTCAAACTTAGCTTGCCCTTCTTCCCCAATCTCATAACACCCTTCACAGGTGAGACTTTCAACCAAACCATATCACCAACTGTGAACTCCAAAGGTCAAACCTGCCTATTAGCATAGCTCTTTTGGTGACTTTAGGTTGTCACCAATATACTCTAAATCAATCGTACTCGCTCAAGATCATCTATCAACATGCCAACACCCATACTCACCACCACTACTGTGTCAAATTAACCTATGGGCGATCTGCATCTCCGGCTATACAAGACCTCAAAAAGAGTCATTTGAATGCTAGAATGATTGTTATTGTACGCAAACTCTGCTAAGGCCAAATGCTAGTCCCATCTAGCTCCAAAATCAACAACACAAGCTCAAAGCATATCCTCCAATACATGAATGGTCCTCTCGGACTGGCCATCGGTCTGAGGGTGAAAAGTAGTACTCAAGTCCAAATGGGTACCCAAGTCACTCTGCAAAGCTCTCCAAACATGTCTCCTAGTTAAATAAACATTCTGTCAAAAGCTATCATCGTAGATATTGTTACCACTAACAAAGCATCTATGTTTGTCGCCTTATGTTTTCCCTGTTCTACAACTTCTTATCCTCTTCCCTTCAATTCACCCACTTTGCATACACAACCTTCTTGGCTTTTGCTTTTCTTTAAATTCTCCATTCCTACTGGAATACACCAAAGTTACCCTTCGACCCCCCTGGCACCTCTATACCTTATCTTCTAATGCAACTAGCTATCCTATAGTAACATGCAGGGGCAGACCCACATGGAGTCTGTCGGGTGCTCGAGCACCCATTAACGTAGTACCGAACATTATTTATTTATGTAGAAAGTAAGAAAAATTGGTATAAATTTAATATAGAGCACCCATTAAACAAATTGTTTGAATGGTCTAATGGTTCAAGTTGGGTGTTTTAGGCCTTTTTTGAGCTAGTGGGCCTGAGTTCAAATCTCACTCCCCACACTTTTCTTTGTTATTTTTTTTCTTATTTATAATTGTTCTTTTACTATTTTTCTAAAAAAGAGGATATATAAATACACTTTTCCTTTCTTTTTTATTCAAGATAATACATAGTATTATCTTCATTCCTAATAATTGTCATGTTTCACTTTACAAAAATTAATTTATAATTTTAAAAAATTAAATTAGAT
>JBCEWC010014065.1:0-14623 GCA_038996855.1 Solanum aculeatissimum
TTCATACAAAATTTGAATGTAAATTCATGATCATTTGAATTGAATTAATTAATCTAGGCTTCACAAATTAATAAGTCCATTTTATTAATTTCAAGTCCAACCAACATTTCGTCTTGACGTCTAAGCTTATGTCAGGTGTCAAGATTACTTGACATCTTAGCAAGTTCAAGGCCAATAAGAGAATGTCATGTGTTCTCATGATATGACAATCCTGGTCAAAGTTCAACAATCAATCAAAACGCAATCTTATCACATGGTAATAAGTTTGATGACTTATATGAACTAATCAGAAGAGGGCAAAAGAGTTTATCCACATTGAACCACCTCCTTCCTACAACTATAAATAGTAGGGTTACATAATTTTATGAGAACATTCTACAAGCATTGATGAAAAGCTACAACACCAACTACATAGTCGGAGATCGACTTGAAACATGACGTTCTCTTGGTGGTCTTGAACTTGACTAAGATGCCAAATCAACTTGACATGTGACATAAGCTTAAGGCGAAATGGAGGTTGGACTTGAAATTATTAATTTGTGAAATCCAGATTAATTGAATTTAAATTCAAATTTGTATGAATTTAATCCACTAAAATTTATGTGTCTAGAGACTTCATCTTTATTTCATGAGAAATCCTAATTTTTGTGTCAAAATGAATTTGATACTTTAGATCGCATCACAAGAGCAATCACTTGGGGCACTAAGAGCAATCACTTGGGGCACTATTGACTCAGAAGAAAGAAGATAATAAGGAACAAGCATTGTACTACTTAAGTCGGACTTTGATAGGAGCTGAGTTGAAATACACGCCTGTGGAGAAAATGTGTGTAACATTGCTTGATGCGATAAACTAATGCATTATTTCGAAGAATATATCATCCATTTAATTTCTCGAGCTGATCTTATAAAGTTTGTAATGACTTGACCAGTTTTCTTTGGACGTCTGGCAAGATGGTCTATATTGTTTAACCAATATGACATCGTGTACATGACTCAAAAAACTGTAAAAGGACAAGCACTCACAAATTTCCTTGTTGATCACCCTCTTCCAGCAGAATGGGAGGTTTTAGATGAGTTTCTTGATGAAGATGCATTATTTATCGAAGATCTATCGGCATGAACAATGTTCTTTGATAGAACTGCACGTCGAGATGGAGCAAGGGCAGGAGTTGTGTTAATATCCCCAGAAAGATTAATCTTACCATTTTCATTTGTTCTAGGTGAAACATGCTCTAACAATGTCGCAGAATATCAAGCTCTGATTATTGGTCTTGAAATGACATCGATATGAAGGTCCCACTGGGCGTGCCAAATTTGTTCGCAACAAATTTTCGTGAAGTAAGAAATTAACTGCCATCAAAATAAGTAAAAGAAAAAATAATTTTATTGATGAATCTTTAATGAGTACAATTTCGTTGTTCTTTTGATTCTTCTCTCCTAACGTGTTTTCGTAATTCGAGGGCCGATAGTAATGTATTTCTCGAATGTAAGATGATGTAGACCTATTTTCGGGAATGTCGCCAGCATATCGTCGTTTCAAGTCGATCTCCGATTATGTAGTTGGTGTTGTAGCTTTTCTCTAATGCTTGCAGAATGTCCTCGGAAAATTATGCAATCCTCCTATTTATGGTTATAGGAGGGAGGCAGTCCAAATGTGGATGGACTCTTTTGCCCTCATTTGATTGGCTCATGTAAGTCATCAAGCTTATCACAAATAATATGTGATAAGATTGATTTTTGATTGGTTGTTGAACTTTGACCAGGATTGCCACATCATGAGAACACATGACATTCTATTGGTGGTCTTGAATTTGGCTGAGATGCCAAGTCATCTTGACATGTGACATAAACTTAGGCCTCAAGGCGAAATGGAGGTTGGACTTGAAATTATTAATTTGTAAAATCCAGATTAATTGAATTCAAATTCAAATTTTGTATGAATTTAATCCACTAAAATTTATATGTCTAGAGACTTCATTTTTACTTCATGAGAAATCCTAATTTTTGTGTCAAAACGAATTTGAATTTCTGCTATATGTAGTAAACATTGTGTAAATGTTTGTGCAGGGTGATTTGTATAATGTGGAACAGATAAGGATGCGCTATGTTATTCAGATCATGGGATATAATCATTGTAAATATAATATCATCATTTTTATTCTTGTAAGGAATATGCGTCTTGTCTTGAGGAATTTAGAGGTAGGTGCAGTGAATCATTCATGTTTTGGCTATTATCACTCCAAGTGTAAAACAATCGTGTAGATTTGGTTTAGATTTTGAAGAATCATTGTCTTGTTTTAGTTAAATGTTATTAAAGACGCCAACCCATATGTAGCTGGCAGGGTTAAGAATTCAGTCATTAATTCTGTAATACTTTTTCTAAAGATTTAGTGTTGTCTTATCATTGCTAAAATATGACATGTAGGAAGAGACTACAATTTATTATGAGACAATTCTGATGAAAAGAAAGTAGTCAGCATCTAGCACTACTATACAACAAAGTAAATTTAATTAGTGTCCTGTGAAGTTGTTCTTCAAAAGCATTCGCCGGAGGTCGACGGCGTCAATCTGATCCGTTTGATTTTCTGGTCGGTAATCACCGGTGACTGGGTCAGGTACCCATGTTGATTTTGGAAGTAGTGATTCTTCTTCTCTTCCTTTAATCAGCTTCTTCATCATCATGGTACTCATCTCATCGCCTCTTCTTCCCCCGCCGGACGCCGCAACTGCATATCCCTTACTACAATAGGCATCTAATCCAAAATTATCATCTTTCTGAACGACAAACAAAGGATTTCTTGGCAGGAAAAGAATTTTTATTAAGGTTAAATTTAAAATAATGGAAAAAGATAAAAAAATATTCTAGGTGAAATGAACAAAAATGTTCTACTTTTGTCAATATTTTGGTCCAAAAATATTTTTGTTATTGATTTTCTGGTCTAGAAATGCTAAAAATGATTTTTTCTGAATGAGTATACTCCTCTATCCCAATTTATTTGTTATATATAATGAAAATAATTGTTTCAAAAATAATTGTCAATTTGAATAATTAATAGAGAATTAATTTTTCTTTTTTTAATTTTGTCCTTAGCATTAATTACTCTAAAATTAATGATACACATATATAGATAAAATTTTAATTATTTATAAGGGATATATTAATCAAACAACACTCCTAATTAATTTTTTCTTAAGGATTGTGTCAAACTTTATCATGACAAATAAACTGAGACGGAGGGAGTATTAATTTTGACGTATTTATACATACATATTATATTGTAGACTATAAATCTATTTGATGTATTTATATAATATTAATATAATTTTTCAAAGAAGAAATATGATTTTTTTTTAGACAAGAGTTAGAATTAAAAATAATAATTACCTTGTTAGAAGAAGAGAGAGTCGATGAGAAGAGAGCTTAATGTTGGAAAACGATGGAGCCATGTGAGTTACGTTGTTTGCTTAATTACAAGAATGACTTTGTTGATTTCTTGGAAATTTTTGGATGTGAAGAAGCATGGAACAAGAGGACCCCGTATTTATAAGTAGAGGAAATTAACAAGCTTCGTTTTTTATTTTTTTTGAGGGGGTGGGGGCGGTGTTGAGTATGGCCTACTTGCTTCTATTCTTTAAACATCGAATCTAAATTAATGTGTTTAATTGTTCATATTTAATTAGATACATAACTTTTTTCAAAAAGTAATAAATATAATAATAATTTATTATTATTTTTTATCTCACTTTATGTGGTAACTTTTGATTGGAGTTTAAGAAATTAAAAAAAATTATTATTTTTTATCAAATGTCTTTATTAAAGTTATTTTTTGTTGACTTTTCTTCATAAAAAAATGTTTCTAAAGATTCAGTAAGGATAAAATGAGAATGATGCCATTAAATAATTTATAAATAAAGAAATGTGATATTATTTTTTGAGACGAATAAAAATTCAAATAAATTGAGATTAAAAAATAAAAATTATTTAAATATTAAAAAATAAATAGTATTTAATAATTAAAAATATATAAAATAATAAATTATTATTTGATTTTTTAAATATAACAAGAGAAAATGGACTCCCAACTTCATTTGTCAAGTAGTTCATCTCCGCCTAACTCAAATTCCTTATTAGATTCACTAAGATTTGCAAAATTAATTTGAAATGTCATGAAATCATATATATAGGAGCAAGTAATAGTGTTGAAAAAATGGAGTATTACTTTTTTTAAAAAGCAATTTAGCCATGTAGTCATGTAGATAAGAATCCAATTGAGTCTATTTTTGGCTTTCAGCCTTTTCTCGAAAATATAAAATAGAGATAATAAAAACAAAATGTTGACATATATAGGATAGTTGATAGCCCATATATTTGCAATTGTTGCTGTGGGAGCGGAAAATCATTACTCCCTCCGTCCAACTTTACTAGCCCCTGTTGACTTGGCACAGGGATTAAGAAGTAGTAAATGATGGGGTAATTTTATCAAATCACCCTTTGAATATAATTAATGCAATGTATTAAAAAATGTAATAGGGAAATAACTATAATTAATGACAAGGGTAAATTAGGAACTAAATATAAAATTATCTCTTGATTTCATAAACTGGACAAGTATTGTTAGACATCCTAAAATAGTATAGGGGTCAAGTAAAGATGGACAGAGGGAGTAGTATAAAAGGTATCTGACATCAAATTATACACTAAAAATAGCCAAATAATCTAAAAATAAAAATATCTCCCCTAGTTTTCTTTATTTATCAAAAAAAAAAAAGAAAAGATTATGTTAAATTTAACTCTGTTTTTTATTTTCAAATAATATTAATATCTATGAGACTTAAATTTCTGCAAGAAATGAATGCAGTCAGCAAGTTGGGAGTGACTAATAGTCTGTTCGTCAAATTTCTGATATTAAATTATTTTAAAAAATTAAATAAATATATACAATATTTTTTTTAAAAAAAAAATTATATTTTTTGAAAACTTGACCAAACATACTATAAGTTCATCTGACTACCCAACATGTCCGGATCAAGTAGACTTTTTCACATATTTCAACACTAATTTTGACCAAACCCAACATGGTCATGAAGGTGAAATTAAAATCCATGTTTGTCTCTTCTTTCCTTTGCTTAACAAATTTCACTAAATTTTGGCACCCATACTGTAGATGATAAAATTCACGTCGAAAAAATAATAATCAAGAAATGAAAATATCGCAATAATCATAGTATTTTATTTCAATACATGAATGTTATAATTTTTATAAATTTTCTGATTCGCCTTTTCAACTATAAATTCAAGGGATCTTGAGTTTGATCTTGAACTTTGAATTTGTTCTTGAACTTGATAAAGAGTTTTTTATAGAGAAATTTGCGGCGTTTAATCCATCAACTCTTTCTAACTTTTCGTTAGAATTCTTCTTGTGTCTTTACTGAATGAGGAATCCTGTTTATAGTTGCAGAATGGAGGAGTTGTAAAAAGAATAGGTTTTCCTTCTTAAATTTAAGTGACATGTCATATTAGGCTTTAGCGGAGTAAGCTTGTCATTTTGACACATGACATGATATCATTTGACATATGGCACCAAACTAGGCCTCTAGGATGAGATGACGTTGCGCTCAACAAATTAGGCTCATCTCACATCAATTAATTTGGTCTTTACTTATTGAAATTCGTATCTATTGAACTTAAATAATTAACTCATGTATCAATTCATAATATTTATTTATCGTAATATAATTATGAATTTAATACAATTCGAATTATTTTATAATCTATATTTAATAAATTTTAAATAATTACTATGCCCCCGCTTAGACTTAAAATATTAACTTGATATTTTATTTAAATGATGCATGTAAATTTTGCGGCTATAATTGGATAAATACCAAAAATTGAAGAACCTCATACAGGCATGCGGTACTATACGATCAAAGTTACAATAACTATATTCTTGAAGCTTAAAATCATATACTTAGAAGGAATATAATTGTGTGTAAGAATATTTAGTAGTACTATGTAGTCCACCCTCATTAATAATTCCACGATTTGGTTTCAATGGAATTTATCATAACTTGATTCCCATGAAATTTATCATAACTCGATTTCCATGAAATTCTCCATAACTAGATTTTTATGAATTTTCCATAACTTGATTCCTATGGAATTTTTCATAGTTTGATTCTTATTAAATTTTCTATAATCGATTCTTATGAAATTTTCCACAAGTCGATTCCTATGGAATTTTTCATAACTCTATTCTTATGAAAATTTTCTTAACTTTGATTTTATGAATTTCTTTTATAACTTGATTCCTTATCATAATTTGGTTCAGAAAAATTTACTATAATTTAATTTCAACTATGATGTTTTTATAATTTGTACAAAAGCAATTTATGTACTTTTGACGTTTATAAATATTCATATTTTCATGGTGGATGACTGTCATATTGCAGCATCGTCAAGCTCAATTAAATTCATATACCTTAGATAAAAAAAATTTTAATTTTTGTCACCCTTTCACAGCTATTCACAACTTGATATGTTTGTGGTAGAAAATTCATATGTTATTATAAAAATGTTGAATTCACAACTGCTTTAATAATTTAGAAACTAGACTTCTTGATCTACAACATATCCAAACTTCAAAATATAGCTTTTCTATCTTGTTGTAGGAAATCTTTAGAATCTAAGAACAATAATCTATGACATGTTTGAAATTTAAAATTTAATACCTTAGGGGGATTGTTCCAGATTTTATTATGAAGTTAGACTAAAATTTTGACGAGCCAATAGTTTCAGATTTATGTGATTACACCAAAATAAATTATCTCTCACCATAGGAGTATCATAATTTTGATACGCTTAATTCCAAAGCAATCAAACATATTCAATTATAGAATATCCAAAATTTAGAATTTACTCCTTCAAAATTATTTCAGATAATTTTTTGAAGTTGACCCTAGATTCTATCATATAGAAATTTTAAATTTGTGTGAATGTCATCACCAAAAAGGACTGTGATCCTAGAAACTAGACTTCAAAAGCTTCATTCTCACCAAATAAATCTTGTCTCAAGTATAGCCTAGTTAGTTCAACATGGCCTCCAAATCTGAAATTTCTTGATAACTTCAATCTTTCATCTACTTGTATTTTCTTTATCTTATCCTTTTCCTTCTTTTTTTTAAGGTAGACTTCAGAGGTTGATCCATGAAGAAGCTAATTTTACGATGCAAAGGGTTGAATACTCGTTCTCTCCCTAAGAAAGAAAATTTTATAATATTCTAAAGGCACACTGTGCTTAACGTCACTGTCTTGAAATCACAAATTTGAGACTTCACGAGATCTCAAATGCTTAAGGTGTGAAGGGATGTGTTTAACGTTCTTGCCTTGAGATCACAAATTTGAAGCTTTATGAGATCCTAAATACTTAAGGTATGAAGGGATGTGTTTAACATCCTCACCTTTAGATCACAAATTTGTGGTTTTATGAGATCTCAAATGCTTAAAATGTGAAGTGATGTGTGCAATGTTCCCACCTTGTGATCACAAATTTGAGACTTTATAAGATCCTAAATACTTAAGGTGTGACGGGATATGCCTAACTTCCTTGTCTTGAGATCACAAATTTGAGGCTTTATGAGATCCAAATACATAAGAGTGTGAAGGGGTGTGTTCAACATCATTGCCTTGAGATCGCAAATTTGAGGCCTTTATGAGATCCCAAATACTTAAAGCGTGAAGGGATGTGTTTAACGTTCCACCTTGAGATCACAAATTCGAGACTTTATGAGATCTAAATATTCATGGTATGAAGGGATGCGTTTAACATCTCCACTTTAAAACTACAAATTTGAAGCTTTATGAGATCTCAAATTACTTAAGTAACTTTTACCTATATAACTCTTTTAGGATACATATTACACTCTTTAAATGTCTTATTTTATAATTAGTACTAACACTATTTTAATTTCAAGTTATAACAAATCAGTATTATTTTATAATATTTAATTTTATTTTTATTAAGAATATATATTCATTAAATATCCGTAAGAATGAATTTATATCCCTTTTTTATGTAACAATCTTATTCTACAATTAAGGACATTTTTATTGGTTAAATTTTATAAGTTACCTTAAATTATTTAATTTAACCATATTTTTTTCTATCAACATAATTATCATATCTTTCCATGCAAGACTTTCACTTACACAGTAAATCTCTTCACCCCATTTCTTCTTTGTCAAAGTACGTATAGTTATCTCAATTAATATTCTATTTTGATTATTTTTATATTCTAACTAAATTCTTTTATTAATTGATCATAGTGATTGTGGCTTGCATGCATATGTATTTGCTGAGTTAATCAGCAATGAAATTTTTAAAATTTCATATTTTGATGCAAACTACCATCGATAGAGGTATGCCACAATACTCTAACAATATAGTTAACAAAAGTATAACGATGGCACAATAAGCAAGGGTGAGGTGATTGGTAGTATTGCTAGCAAAAATTTGATGGACCTCTTTTATCAAGAGAGCTTGCTCCTAACACTACGAGATATTCTACCCTGAGGTCAAGAAAAAAGACAGTCGCCAGATAAATGAACGTATATCTTTTTTTTTATGGGTATATTGAACTTAACTTTAGGTCAATTGTGTTTTCTTTTTTGTTAAGTTTGTTTGTACAATATAGTAGTTCAATACTTTAGATCTGAATTCTTAACGATGATTTTTGCATATGCTATATGTATTATTATATTCTATTTCAAGCATAATTTATACCCATCATATATTCTATATATGTGTGTCACAACAACTAAATACATATATTCCAAATATATCAAGTTAATATACCATTTTCATACTCATTAAGAATTGTATTAAAATTTATCTATATTTTGTTATCATATATTTATATAGGTTGGTATATAAAATTGGTGTATATTATGATATAAATTAAGTATAAAATTTGAATACTGGTTACAAATATAATACTCAACATATGCAAATATACCTACTGCATACCTATATATACAAAATATATCAAATTAATATACCCTTTTCATAATAAATTAAAGGAAAAATTACTTAACTACACATACTTTTTTACCTTATTTACTATTTATCCCTACCGTATCAAAATTTTACAAAAAATTCTATTTCTACTCCTAAAACCTTCTCCCAGATACATTATTTCAAATCTTCAACTTCCATTAACTTTCAACCTCAATCTAAAAATTCTCACCTAAAATCAAGAGCACGATTGTGAAATTTAAATTTCAAATTTACCATATCTAATTTTTTCTGTCTATGCTACTTGACTCAAGTGTACGTCGTCTTCTTCTTCACTTTTTTTTCCTTTCTACTTTTGATACCTCATGGACAATGTTCCTTCATTCAGTATTGTTATTACCCAAATACCAAAGTCTGATCTTACATATGACTATGAAAATCTAGATTGGGCAGAGAATAGGTCAAAGGAGATTCACGATCAAGTATACATGAAGAAATTGAAGAAAATTGCAAGATCTACTCCAATAATTAAAGCGGTGAAACCCCCCAAAAAAGGGGTAGAAAACTTGCACCATCAATTTCTTGACCTACACTACCTCAGGTATTTTCAGTGCATTACCCAAGATTTTTATTATTTTTATAAGAAATCTCAATTTCTAGTGGCAATGACGACTAATTTATTGTTCCTGATATTTAAAACCCTAACATTGTTTAGTACCAGATACAAAATTAGTATATACTAATTACTTAAATTATAGGTCTGAACTTGACTATATATAATATTTTTGTATCATTTACATCAATTCATAATACAATATTTTGAATCTGTTTATTTTTTGAATCTAATGTTATAAAAATAGTTTATGTGTACCTTTTAAGTATCAAGCACAACAGACAGTTTACACAACTATATGAAGTTTGATATTTTATATCTAATACACTATTTCGATACAAAAATTGTGTAGTTTATGTAGTTTTTTGTCTCAAATACAATAATTCATGACTAAAAATTAAGTTTTGTGCATTTCTTATATCAATTTATTTTAAAAAATACTTTTTTTTGTATCTAATATAATATCGTGATTCAACAATTATGTGTTCCTGTTTATTTCATCTGAATACAATCATTCATAATACAAAATCAGTTTATGTGCACTTATTTGTATCAATTGATTGAACAATGCCTATTTTGTTTCTAATACGTTGTTATGATACAATAATACGGACTGGACATCGCTGGATGCATATAAGGATAAGGACACAGGCAACCTTTTGAGACCACAACACCCTTTTGATGTTGAGTTTATCTAGAATATCGCTCAACAAGAAAGTGATACCTTGTAAATTTAGTATCATTATGTTGTTTTTTATCTTCATTTTCTTCAACCAATATACACTTTTTTTCAGGGACTGTGGGTTGTACGTAGCTGCATTTGTTGAGTTTCTTCGTGATGGAATCCCGATCCCTCCTGATACTTTTGATGCTGATTTTCATCTGACAAGATATGCAACATTGCTTTGGAGATATGACACTGAAAAGGCAAACGGAGGCTATGTTAGAAATAAAGACGATCCACAAAAGTCCAAGAGTCCTGACAATTAACTCCCTTTCGAACATTTAATCAATGTTGAATAGCCATGTAGTAATCATAGGACAACTTTAATATATTTTATATTTTTGAGATGATACTTTTTGGCTAAAGTTGTTAGCACTTTATGATTAAAAATATTTATTTATCATGTTCTTAAGATTCACTAATTAGATCTGCAATATAAAACTATTATACTTATCAACAGACATTAATGTATCACTTATATTAACTTAGACTATATTTATTTTGTATATTATTCACAACAGACATTAATGTATCACTTACATTAACTCAGACTATATTTATTTTGTATCTTATTCACAGCTCACTACATAATTTGTCTCAGATTCTTGAGGTGACTGTGTGCATTTTTCATCATGCATTAATGTATCATAAACATTTGATTAAGTATTTATTTTATATATTATACACAATACTTGATATAATTTTTTTATTTTTTTTACATCAACCCTATAGTGTACCCATTTATTTTGGCTCAATAACTTGAGCTCACTGTGTAGGCCGTATATGATGTACTTGATTCATTTTTCACGCACTCCAAGAGATTTTCTGTCTAATATCTTTCTTGTAGATGTGACAAAAAAATGAACTAAGTAAAAATATTGTATCAACCACATCAAATAGGCGTACAAAATCACCTCAAGTATTTATTTTTTTTGTATCTAATACAATGCCACTGATAGTATTACAATATATCATCAGATAAAACTATTATGAATTGAGCACTTAACAACCATTCTAATTCAACTTAAACAAATCTAATATTTTGTATCAGAAACAATCAAAGCTACCAATATAGTATATTGAAGCTTATTTTGAGATTATCCACAATATTTCAAGCTTATTTAACTATCAAGTTATAAAACAAAAACAACCACAAACAAATAGTGCTTCACTTCTCCGTAGGAAAAAACTCACAAGTACGTGTTTTATGACTTTCTTGTCCACAACGATCACAACAATTTGTGTTGGTTGATATCTTTTCATCTGAGTTTTTCCTCCTTTTTTTTTCTTTGTCGTCCAGGCATCCTTTTGAACCTAGGTGGAAATACTCTTCATCTAAAATGTATTTAGGAACTTACCAATCTTTCTTATTTGGTATTGGAACAAACAAAATCTGATATGTTCGACTTAATGCATCTAGTTTATAATAATTTGAACAGTAATCGTTGAAGTATCTCACTTTGAATATGTTTGAATTTTTCTTAGAAGACGTCTTCATAGTCCAACCACAGCCATCCGAAAAATAAACCAGTACATAGCTGCACAATGTAGCAGATTCATTAATTAACAATTACGCTAATACAATGATAACCAACTTATACACTACATTCATTAATAGTATTTGTGATTACGATTTTTAGCGATTAAATGTATATGATTTAAATAAAATATATATTGCTTTTACTAATTAATGTTTCAACTACACATTTATTTATGGTTATCTTACATAGGTACTTGATTAGTTCTAACTACTGTCAATAATACTTTCTAAACCACTCACTTCGGTTAATATATTGTATATGTTACGTTTTACCCACCACACAATCAGAACTACATCTTTTTTTGTAGCTAATGCATATTACTACGCATCAACTGTATACATTTTTTTTAAAAATTAATGCATCAATGAACAGATTCTCCCAAAATAACCATTCATATTTTGTATTAATCACATTAACAACAAACTAATATGTACGAACCTCTTATTATCATATCTCTTAACCTTGAAATTGAAGTTATGAAATTGATATAGTTGTTTCTCCTTCACTTCTATCCTATGTGAATCAACTATGTAATCATCAACTTCTAACTCAAAAATACACAAAGGATAATCAATCATGGATTCAACCACCGCAAGAGCATTGGAATCATTTTTTGTACCTTCTACACAAATAATTTCACCAGACGAAGGATCGAATGTTTGTAGTTCATCACCAACCCTATTAGAAATATCAATGCATAATGAATACCTTGAAAATCTAGGCTCGTTTCTCCTCACTTCGATATACAATTTAACACCCATCTCGTTTCGAATCATCATTGGTGACGAATTACCATCTACTATATATTTGATTTTCATAGTTTTTTCATCTCATCTATGCCAAGTTCAACAGCAATGGTAGTTTTCAGATTGACATAAGAAATAGATTGTCCAACAACTACTCCTTCACTTTTGTATTCTTGTAACTAACATCGCTTTTCCAAATCCCTGAATTCCGCAACAATATAGACATATTCATCATAAATCAATTTCAAGAAGATGATGATGTAAAATTTTCTACTTTCATCGGAAACTTTTTTTTTAATCGAGAAAAGAAGCTGTAAAACCTTCCTTTTTTCTTGTGAATTTTGAAACGCTATTACAAATGGAAAAGTTTCACATCAATTAGATTTGCGTAATTTTAAGAACACATAATTACAATTTACGATTTATTTTTCTTTTTTCGCTCAACTGAAACTGCTAATTAATGAGGTGAAATTTTTATATCGACATGCGATTTAATGTATCCGTGCTCTAAATAAATTGAGGGATTTTAGTAATATTAAAAAGAGTAGGGATAGATGGTAATTACTCTTTTACATATGTGATTTATAAAAATTTTACTAAATTAAAATAAGTTTTACATATTTAGTTTCAGACCTAATCAACATCAAGTATATATTCTTTATGTGTACATATATAGAATTTATCCCGATTTTACACCAAATTAATATACACTATGTATGCCAATATATATCAACTTACAAATCAATTCATACTCATTATATTAGTTTCCAAGTCATACTAAGTTTATATTTGTATAGTATGATTGAAAAATCATACTCAAAGTATATACTTTATTTTTTCCCATCAAATTTAGTATATTATGATTGAAAAAACAACTCATATTATTCGGAAGTTATACACATAAAATATATATTATTTATTTATATATATATATATATATAGAATTTATCCTGATTTTACACCAAATTAATGTACACAGTGTATATCAATATATACCAACTTATAAATCAATTCATACTCACATTATTTTCAATTTAATTGAAACATCAAATTCAAAGTATATATCATGTTGATATCAATTAACCTATTTGGCATACATAAATCATTGAATTCAAAATTCATACAATAATATCAAATTAATATAGAGGAATTGACATAAAAGGACAACTATTACAAACTATTAGCAATTTATAGCCCAATTTTATTTAGCAAGTATAGTCCAGAAAGAAAAGGGAAAATTACATAGGCTAACAATCCATAACTTTTGTTTACATATTTTTTAGCCCAAATTTATTTAATTACTTAAAATAGTCAAAAAGGCTAATTGAATCTTTTTTCTTTCCTTTCCCTGGCCAGTCAACCTTTTTTCTTTTTTTTTTCTTTTTTTTTTTTAGTGTCCTGTGGCCATTCGACCTTTTAGCTTTTTGGTTTTCTTTCTTTTGAAATTGGTCATTTAGCCTTCTGAATTTGTTTTTTTTAAAAACAATTTTTGCTTTTTTTTTTGGGCTTTGGCTTTTAAATAATTTTTTTAGTTTTCTTTTTCGCCTCACAGTTTGACTCTATTTATTTGGCCTTTTTCCTTCTAATTTTTTTATTTTGTTTAGCTGTGATATGTTAAATTAATTTTTTTAAATGTCAATATTTAAGTTTTTATTTTCTCTTTTTTTAATTTATTTTTTCTTTTTTACATAATTATTTATCATTAAATATCGATATTGATACATTACATAAGTATTTATACAATATTGATACACAATTATGCACCATTTATATAATGTTGATACTTTTCATATCTATTTATATAATATCGACACACATTTGTATACAATTTGTACAAATATAATTATTTTATAATTTTTTAATTTATACTTTTTTAAAAAGTTTTTTTAAAAAAAATTAAAAAAATATTTTATTAAGGTGGGAATGCATGATAGTCAAATAAATATCGAAATAGATATATTACATAATTATTTATACAATTT
>JBCEWC010014066.1:0-14623 GCA_038996855.1 Solanum aculeatissimum
TAATTATTCAAAGTTGTTTAAAATTGAAGCTCAATATTTAATTCGTATTGTGGAGGGTAAAAATTGGGTGTCAACACCTACCCCCTCGCATTTTATTTTATTTTTTAAAAATTATTTTATAATTTTTTAAAAAAAAGTTTCTTTGTAATTTTTTTTAAAATCTTACGTCAACCTTCTCTCCTCTCCCACCTCATACAACCCACTCCTTCTAAAATAAAAATTAGATATTATTTTTATTTTTGTAAAAAAAAAAAAGCCTCTGCTCTTATTTTATTTTAATTTTTTTACATTTTTCTCATGTGGTGTTACATATATACATAAACTTGTACGAAAGCATTTTTTCTATTTGTGTACTGATCATAAACAAAATAAAATTTTAATTTTAATTTTTTTTTACAAATAGAAAATACTTTCCTAAAAATATATGTAGTGGTTAATACAAAATCAAACAAATTAAAAAAACATTAAGAGTGAGGGATTAGATGAGGTGAGATACACTTTAAAAAAAATAAAAATAATATTATTAAAAGGGGTGGGTAAGTTTGGGGGGGGGGGGGGGAGGGAAGAAGCAAGATTTCTCTTTTTGGGAAAAAATTATAAGAAAATTATTTATTTATTTTTGAAAAAACAAATTGGCGGGGGAATGGGGGAGTACGGCGAAAAGAAGTAGTGGAGTAGGGTAAAAAAAATATTTGAAGTTTTAATTTTTTTTCTTCTTTTGATAGTGGTATTTTAGTCTTAGCTTTTAACTAATACTAATAATTTATTTAATTTTTATCAAAGTGTGACAATTTCTTTAAATAAAAGAGAGAGTGTAGTACCCTCCCAGTAGAGCATAATAAATAGTAAGAGATGTATATTTCTCAAACTAATAAGTAATAATCTATGCTATATTAAAAACGTGAAGACCTTTAGAAATATTGTTTGAATTTTTTACCCTTCATTGAAATACTCATCTTTAGATAAAATAGTCTTTTCACGATTTTTTAAAATTTATTTTTTAATTTTTAATTTGTTTGATTTCAAGGTTCAACTTTGGATTAGAATTTCTTTATATTTAGAATTCGTTTTTGATTTAGGACTATTCTATGTAAATAATTAACTAAAATTTTGACTATCAAATATTTTGTTAATAAAAGTATGTAAAATAACAAATTTAAATAGGAAAAAAATCAATAAAACTATGCTGGAAATATTAAACTACTCCTTCTATATTTAAAAATCTTTTGTTACATCAATTAATTGTTTAACTTCTAACTATTCATCTCCAAATTATTACTTTATGTATTTAAAAACTATTAACATATTTACATTATAAACAATTGGATTGATTTTCTCATCTTTGTTGTTTCACAATAAACATAATTATTGCATCAAACTAATAGTATTTATTTAATTTTATTTACATGAATATTGTCATGGATGAACCAACCCAAGTATTTGAGGCCCAAGTCAGTAGAGGAATTGTGAGTGGGCCTGGGACAATTAGGAGAAGCTAGCGAATCAAACAACCCAACAAAAAGCTATTAGACTATGTCATAGGCTAAAGGGAGGACAAGAACGTGGGAAACATAGGAGTGAGACAAGTTTGTTATACTCAAGAGCTCTGCCAGAGGAGTGGGCAAGAAAGAAGTGATAATAACATTCTCTTCTCGCATCTTATTTCTTCAATGTTCTCTCATCCCTTTCTTTCTCATTGTTACAACATCTTTTCCTACTGTATTAGCTATCCTTTTTAAGAATTGAACTATCAATTTCCTCATTGTAATTGTCCTGCTTGAGTAATCAAATTAAGAGTGTTGTTGTTTCTTTAATTGGTTTGAGATTTGTTCCAATTGGTGCTCTCATTGATTTCGACTCAATGAATGTTTCTAAGCAAACAAATACCGCTTCGGGTTCTTCGACTGAGTTTTCTATCTTATCAACTCGTCTAGACAACTTGAGTGAATTGGTGCAGGATTTTATCTCAACGGTGGTTGTTCAATCCGCCAATGTTGACCCTGTTCGTCAGCGGCAAGTGGATGTTTGTTTATCTCCGGGATCTAACTCTTCTGTTCCTCTCACGGTACGCCATAAACCAGCGGCAGTAGAACTTAGTCGTTTTAATGGTCAAAATGTTGAGGCATGGCTATTTCAAGCTGAGCGTTATTTTGAGTTTTATTCCATCCTACCGATTCATAAACTTTCATTGGATTCATTCTATTTGGAGGGTCAAGCCCTTGACTGTATCGTTGGATGTTTCACAACAAACAACTCTTGGATTGGCCGCATTTTGCTGAGAAGCTTCGCCTACGATTTCGGGATACGTTTTTGCGTTCTCCAGAGGGCAGACTTTCAAAGCTTATACAGACGTTCACTGTGGCGGAGTTTCGAGCTCGATTCGAGGCTATTTCTAATGAAATAATACACTTGTCTGATGAGGTTTTGGTTAGGTGTTTTATTTCGGGTCTCCGATTGGATATTCAAGAAGAAGTCGCTATTAGAGAGCCCACATCCTTAGAAGAGGCCATACATTTAGCCTATATGTATGAGCAAAAGTTAAACTATGCAAAAACTCCAGTTCATCCGGCCTTTGCACGGACTCAACCCCTTTTACCCACTCCTACTGCTTCGCCTTCTTTGCCTCTATCTAAACTAATTGCTACACCATCTGCTTTTTCTAAGATTCCGTTCAAACGTCTCATGGCCTCTGAGCTCCAAGCCAGAAGTGACAAGGGACTATGCTACAATTGTGATGAGAAATACACTATGGGACACAAATGCAAGGCACTTCCCCAGTTACTTCTTTTGGAGGAGCCTTCTGATTCCTCTATTGAGTTGCCAGACTCTTTTTGTCCTGAGGATTTCATAGCTGAAGAACTACAATGTTTGGAGGTTCAAGCTAATTCCATTATTTCTTTTCACGCCTTGTCTGGTGGTACTTCTCACGCTACTCCTCGCTTTAATGGCCATGTTCGAGGTTCCCCAGTGTAGGTATTGGTCAATGGGGGGAGCACTGATAACTTTGTACAAGCACGGGTTGCCAAATTTCTAAATTTGTTGGTTGAGCCAACACCTCCATTTTTAGTGGTGGTTGGAAGTGGTCAGCGTCTTCGTTGTGATGGGGTGATACGACAAGTCTCTTTGTCGATCCAGGGATGTGATCTTGTGCTTGACTTGTATGTCCTTTCTTTTCACGACGCATATATTATTTTGGGCGTATCATGTTGAGTTCGTTGGGGCCAATTCTACAAGATTACTCTCGTCGTCTCTTTGAGTTCTATCTCAAGGGACAAAAGTATAGCTGGATTGGAGAGCCTTCATATAAGGCTCAACCTGTTCAATTACACACGTTAAGGTGACTTTACGAGACTAAGGCAGTATCTTCTTACTTTTTCCTCCAATTGGTGACAAGCGAGAGTCTGGGCCCACCTCCTTCTCCCCCGGAGTTGGACTCCCTTTTTGATTCTTATGCGGATGTGTTTTTCAAACCTCAAGGATTACCTCCGGCACGTGAATTGGATCATGCTATCCATATCAATCCTGGATCAGGGCTAATTAATGTTAAGCCCTACAGGTACCCCTATTTTCAAAAAAACATAATGGAATAATTAGTTGCTAATATGCTTGCTGATGGTATCATCTAGCCTAGCAATAGTTCTTTCTCTTCCCCAGTTTTATTAGTCCGCAAGAAAGATGGCACGTGGTGATTTTGTGTAGACTATCGTTCTTTGAATGCCATAACTGTGAGGGATCGCTTCCCTATTCCAACTATTGATGAACTTTTTGATGAATTACATGGTGAAACTTACTTTTCTAAGCTGGATTTGCTCTCTGGATACCATCAAATACGTGTTTGTCCTGAGGACGTGGCAAAAATAGCTTTTCGCACTCATGAAGGGCATTATGAATTTCTTGTGATGCTATTTGGCTTGTCTAATGTTCCTTCTACATTTCAAGCTACAACGAATTCCATCTTTCGACCATTTCTTTGTCATTGTGTTTTGGTATTCTTTGATGATATTCTTGTCTATAGTCATACTTGGGAACATCATTTTCAACACTTAACTCAAGTTCTCCAAATTCTCCGTGAGTACAAATTAGTGGCTAAACATTCTAAATGCTTATTTGGGAAATCTCAAGTCGATTATCTTGGTCATGTCATTTTCAACAAGGGTTTAGCAGTTGACCCTTCTAAAATTGTGGCTATCCAGCAGTGGCCAGTTCCAACAAATGTTAAAAGGGTGTGGAGTTTCTTAGGGCTTGCTAGTTATTATAGGCGCTTCATTAAGCAATATGCCATAATTGCTAGTCCTTTGACTGATTTGCTCAAAAAGGAGCCTTTTAGGTGGGGAGAGGTCGCACAATTGGCGTTTGAAACTTTGAAGGACAAGCTGAGTTGCACTCCAGTTTTGGTATTATCATACTTGACACAAGAATTTCACGTGGAAACGGATGCTTTTGGTGTTGGTGCAGGGGCAGTCCTATCTCAGAGAGGACATCCTATCCCATTTTATAGCCAAAAGTTATGCCCTAGAATGCAAAAGACATCAACCTACCATCGTGATATGTATGCCATCACTCAAACAATTAGTAAATGGAGGCAATATTTACTAGGCCTGCGGTTTACAATTGTTACTGACCAATAATCACTCAAACATCTGACGGATCAAGTTATTCAGACACCTAGCAACAACAATGGCTAGGAAAATTGGTTGGGTTTGATTTTCGTATTGTGTATCACTAGGGAAAGCTTAACAAGGCAGCTGATGCGCTTTCTCGACCCGTCGAGGAGACTATAAATGCCTTATCTGTTAGAACTTTTGATTGGATTGATGAAATTCGAGTGGCCACCCAATTCCATCCTGAAATGCTTACCATTAAGCATGGCATTGAGCATGACCCTGCTACATATTCTGATTATGTCCTTTGAGAAGGGTTATTATTTTTCAGAGGCAAATTGGTTATCCCTTCTGATTCCCCTATATGCATTCGTCTATTACAAGAATTTCATGTTTCTCATGTTGGTGGGCATGCCGGAGTCGGGCATGCCGGAGTCGCCTGCACTTTTCATCGTCTCTCATTCGATTTTTTTTCGCACCATATGCGACGAGATGTGAAAGTTTTTATGGCAGCTTTCCAGGTTTGTCAACAAATGAAGGACAAGAATCACAACCCTGCAGGCCTACTGCAACCACTGCCCATACCAATTGTGGTGTTTGAGGAGATTTCTATAGACTTCATCACTTGTCTTTTGAGTTTTAAAGGGAAGGCCACAATCATGACTATGGTGGACCGTTTGTCAAAATATGGACATTTTATTTCCTTGCCATCCAACTTCACAATGCATTTTGTTGCTAACATCATTAAGCTACATGGACTTCCACGAGTTATTGTAACCGATAGGGATCCAAGATTTCTTCACTTTTTTTGGCAGGAAATTAATCGGCTGCAAGGCACCACTCTTGCTATGAGTACAACATATCACCCGCAAACTGATGGCCAGTCCAAACCTTGAACAAGTGCATTGAACAGTATCTTCGGTGTTTTGTTTCGAAAAGCCCTCACAAATGGGTACCAATGCTACCGTGGGCTGAATTTTGGTACAATACTGCCTTTCATTCATCTGCAGGAGTGACTCCATTTCAGGTATTGTATAGGTGTGAGCCTCCTACTGTTTCTCGGTACGTGTTGGGTAGTGTTGCAGATGACTTAGTCGAGAAGTACATGCTAAAGAGAGATGATGTTTTGGTGCTACTTAAGAAAAACTTATCCAAGGCTTAGATTTGTATGAAATCGTATGTTGATGCTCGTCGAACAAATTTGCAGTTGGAAGTTGGTGACTGGGTATTTGTGAAGCTCAAGCCTTATAGACAACTTTCTCTTCGTTTTCAGCACAACCACAAACTCGGACAGAAGTATTTTGGTCCCTATTGCGTGCTGAAACGAATTGGTTCAGTTGCATACAAACTTGATCTTTCGACGGATGCACAAATTCATCTTATTTTTCATATTTCTATGCTCAAGAAATGTATGGGAACACCTGCTGAACAAATGACACCCCTGATTCAAGCTTCTGTTGAAGATCGACACCCATCGAACCTTGAAGACAAGGTTCCCGATTGGGAGGGGAGTATTGTTATGGATCAACCAGCCCATGTATTTGAGGCCCAACTCAGTAGGGGAATAGTGAGTGGGCCTGGGACAATTAGGAGAAGCCAGCGAAACAAACAACCCAACAAAAAGCTACTAGACTATGTCATAGGCTAAAGGGAGGACAAGAACGTGGGAAGCATAGGAAGAGTGAGACAAGTTTGTTATATATAGGAGCTCTGCCAAAGGAGTGGGCAAGAAAGAAGTGATAACACCATTCTTTTCTCTCATCTTATTTCTTCAATGTTCTCTCATCCCTTTCTTTCTCATTATTACAACATCTTTTCCTACTGTATTAGCTATCCTTTTTAAGAGTTGAACTATCAATTTCCTCATTGTAATTGTTCTGCTTGAGTAATCAAATTAAGAGTGTTGTTGTTTCTTTAATTAGTTTGAGGTTTGTTCCAAATATTATATTTATTTAATGACAAATACTATTTATATATCATTTTTAAATTGATGTGATAATGTACATGCATTGAACTAGTTTATAAATAAAATAAAGGGTGTAGTAACCTCCTCCCAAGAAGAGCGTAATAAATAAAAGATGTATGTTTTTCAAACTAATAAGTAATAATTTATATATAAAACTTATACTTTTAATAATTTAAATATCAATTTTTTTAAAAAAATTTTAGATGAAAATGATAGTGCACGTATACCAAAATAAAGCCTGCGTGGTTCTTGGAAGCTTCACATATTGTTATTGGAGCACTAATTGGCTGAAAAGAATATTGGGCCGTCATAGTATCTATTCTCCCACCGGGAAGACTACCAAATTGGACCATGACAATGATCAAACTTGGAACTTTCATTTTATATTAATATTAATATCATCCGGATAATCTTCTTTTCTTCCTTTTTTTTTAATCACACTATAATTATAATCCAGATAATCTTTTTTCGAAATAGTAAATTATAATCTTCTATTTTATACTAGATGAACAACGTCAGTATTACGTACGGGCTTAATAATTTAAATGGATCATTTGATTTTTTAAATTTTTTTGTGGGCATATAATTTATTTTTATATGTATTTTAAATATTTTAAATTATTAATTATTGTAATTTATAATATTTTATTTATGTAATTTGGACGTTAATCAGCAACTGTCTTTTAAGAAGGAATAGTTAATTAGGGGCAATATAGTAAATTCATAGCCACATCAATTAAAGGAATAATTAAATGAAAATGACATAATAAAATCAAGCAGCTAAAGCAGACACGTCAATGGACAGTTGTCTACTTAAGCAAGTAGCTCAAGCAGACATGTCGAAATCGAGTTGTGCACGGGCCCAACAATTTAAATGGATCATTTGATTTTTATTTCAATTTATGTATATTAAATTTTAATATAATTTTTAGATATTTTAAATTGTTAATTATTGTGATTTATGGTATTTTTAATATAATTTTTAAACAATATATACTTTCCTTGTTTCAATTTATGTGATGCCAATAAAATTCTAAAAATTTTAATGTGTTTTAAATATTTTAAATTATCAATTATTGTGATTTATAATATTTTATTTACGTAATTTGCACATTAATCCGCAACTGACTTTTAACAAGGAGTAGTTAATTAGGGGCAATATCATAAGTTTATAGCCACATCAATTGGAGAAATAATTAATGAAAATGACATAATAAAATCAAGCAACTGAGTCAGACATGTCAATGGGCAGCTGTTTGCTTAAGCAGACAACTCAAGCAGGCATGGCGAAATCGAGTTGTCTGCTACTCGCCACATCAATTGGAGAAATAATTAATAAAAATGACATAATAAAATCAAGCAGCTGAAACAGACACGTTAATGGATAGGTGTCTGCTTAAGCAAACAACTCAAGTAAGCATGTCGTTCCTCCTATTTATGTGATGCCAATAAATTTTTAAAATTTTAATTATTGTGATTTATATAGCTTTTAAATCATTTTCTAATAATATATGTTATTTATGCAACACTGATTCGAGAGTCAATTGGACTTTTTATATGTGTTTTAAATATTTTAAATTATTAATTATTGTGATTTATAATATTTTATTTAAGTAATTTGCACATTAACCGACAACTGTCTTTTAAGAAGAAACGATTAATTAGGAGCAATATCGTAAATTCATAGCCACATCAATTGGAGAAATAATTAATGAAAATTACATGATAAAATCAACTAGCTGAAGCAGACACATCAATGGGCAGCTGTTTGCTTAAGTACATAGCTCAAACAGGCATGTCAATCCTCTTGCCTGCTACTGGCTCTTCTAATATAGGTAAAAAATGTATGTTCTCTTATCGTAAAAGAGAGATTGGTGCTGAAGCAAACGGGTTTTCATCGACATATTTTGTTTCTACAAGTGTATTTTCAAAAAAAATAATTTTTTTTGTTTTACTTTAATTTAATTATCCACTTTAGTTACCCTTTAATTTTAAATTCATACCCATTAGTTATAACTTTAATATTTTACATTTCAATAATATTTATGTAAATTTTGCAACTACTTTGAGTAAAAATTCAACAATTGATGAAGAAAAATACTTTAATTATGAATATAACATTATAACTTATAAGATTCTCTACACATTAGATTCATGAGGAAAAAAAGAGATGATTTTATATATATATAATAATAATAATAATAATAATAATAATAATAATAATAATAATAATAGTTAGATATAAATAATAATAATAGTTATCAAGTATTTATTTTATACTTAATAAGATGATTTAATATCGTTTAATTAACACCATTTATAAAAATTAAATTCGTGAATAAATATTAAACCCATATTCAACACAATTTTTTTATAAATAATTTTATATAATAAATAAAAGTTCCAACCTGAAAAATTATAATTATAATTATAATCTTCTATTTTTATAAAAATAATCAAATCAACCCGATTTATGTTCACTTTTATATAACAACAACAAAAAA
This sequence comes from Solanum aculeatissimum, assembly GCA_038996855.1. NCBI lineage: Eukaryota > Viridiplantae > Streptophyta > Magnoliopsida > Solanales > Solanaceae > Solanum > Solanum aculeatissimum. The sequence goes on from JBCEWC010014066.1 coordinate 9,072, forward strand.
AAAAATTGTGAATGAATGACTGAACGTAACATCCACTAGACTAATCTACAAGCCAACAAGAACAAAAATCCCAACAAAAAATGGATTTATTTTTTAAAAAAAGTTTAGAGTTATATAATAAATTAAAGAGCCAAAATCACAACGAAGTCAAAGGCTACAACAAAAGTTACGGTTGGTAAAATTTTTGAAAGGTATATTATATTTTTTTGGATTTTTATTTCATGTATTTTCTTCATACAATTTATGTTTTACTTGTCCATAATGAATTTTATATTTTCTTTACAAAATAACAAATAAAATATATATTTTTACCATAATACCTTTATTAATTAGTGAATAATCTCAATGAACTTAGGTCTTAGGGGAATGAACAGTCAGCGTTAAAACTAAACAATTTTTTGTTTTTTATTTTTTGGCTTTTTCTTGATATGCAACGATGGATAAGCAAAAATAAAATTTATTTATAATATAATAGATAAATGGGTAATTGATACCAAATTTATAATCAAATTTTACACATTTTTCCCCTTCAACTTTGATATTTACCGGGTAATTGATACCAAATATTAGGGGTGACAATTGATGGATTCGATCAATCGGGTTTAAATTATTAAAATAATAAATGTGTTAAGACGCAACCCAATCAAAATTTGCTTGGAGCAAAGTAACTCATAATCTGATTTGTTTAATTTTTACAAAGTTTTCATTGCTTTGTTTGTTCTTTTATAAATTTTTAGTACCTAATAAATTTATTATCACTATATATATCATATTAAATTTTAAAATAAATCTAATTTAACAAGATTTCATATGAGTTAATTCAGACTATATATTAACTTAATTTTTAATAAATTGAAATGAATCAAACTAATAAATAAGTGGATCAATAATCTATCGAAACTTAATCATTCCCAATATGAACCAGCTTTAGGACCAGTCAAATGTTTCATGTAAATTCATTAAAGCCACCATCAGCCTCGTCGCCACCCATGACTCTAACCCCAGCCTTTTTGTGGAAGAAGTCAAAATTGGTCAATGGTCAAATATGACTACGACATATATCTATAAAATAAAATAAAAATAATAGTCATGTCCATGCAAATAGATAAAACTTCCACATACCTTATATTAAAAGCCATATAATTAAGGAGAAACAAAAACTTACAAGGTGATGGAGAACGAAGATCATAGAGGAAGAAGGGAGAACAAATATCGAGGCATACGACGAAGACCATGGGGAAAATATGCAGCAGAAATACGTGATCCTAACAGGAATGGTGCACGTCTTTGGTTAGGTACTTTTGAAACAGCTGAAGAGGCAGCCAGAGCTTATGATCGGGCTGCGTTTTCTCTGAGGGGACATCAAGCCATCCTCAACTTTCCAAACGATGGACATTATCATATCAATAATAATACTAATGTACCTCTAGGTCCCGGACCAAGCTATAACGCGCCATCTACAACGGGGAATTACAATATGCATATCTCGTCTTCTTCTTCTTCTTCTTCTGCTCATCGACAAGAGAATGCGGGACATGATCATGAAGAGAAAGTTGAATTTGAGTATTTGGATAACAATCTTTTGGACGAACTTCTTGGTTCACAGATTTATCGCCAGGCTAATAAACGTACTAAGTTTTAAATTGCTTCCAAAAGCTTGAAATGTTGTTATGAATAGTTACCATTTTCTTGAATTGTCTTGCTATTTCCAATTTCTTTAATTCTTTTTTCCACTTAATTTTATGTCCAACGTCTTGCTTTAATTTGTTTATCTGCTATTTTGGTCATCCTCATTTATTTCTTTCCATATATGGTTTCACAAGTTAAGAGGGGCAGACATATACTAATACAATAACCCCTAACTAATAACTACTCTGTTTTTATTCTGATCTTCTCAAGTGAACATTTAAATTAGCAGTTTGTATATTGCAAGAAATAACTTAAATTTCTAAAACAGGGTACAGATCAGTGACCCCCTTTTTTATTTTTTTATGGGTAATAGGGATATTCTATTCCATTACTTAATTAATAAGTCTTGCCAATTGCTCTGTGCGACAAAATGATAGTTAGGTGGCCACATCCCGGCCTGACGATAGGATGTCTGCTTTCACTTGTTTTTCTATATACATCGGAGGAACTACAAAAATAGAGGTGTAGTGGCGGATTCAAGCTTCGAGGGTAAAAAAAATACCCTTGTATTATCAGAAAAGATAAAAAATGTCATTTGTTTATACTTTGAGTAATTTATGCCCTTGTACTATCAGAAATGAGTAAAAAACGTCTTGATACTAACGGAAAAGGGTAAAAAATGCCCTTAATTTATACTTTGGTTCAAAAAATGCTCTTATTGTTATCAAATGGGTCAAAAATATCTTTTTTAAAATAGAACATCGTACCCCTATAACAAATAATATATGTTATAAATATAAGATCATAATAAACCAAATATTAATTTTTATTTAGATAACAATAAAAATAATAATTATAATAAAACAAAAAAATATTTTTTTCTCGAATCGAAGTAGGATAAATATTTACTAATTAAAAGAAAATACTGTAAGAAAAATCATGTGTTTAAAAATAAAATAAATAATAAATTTATTTGAAAAAGGGCATTTTTGACCCATTAAATAACAATAAGGGAATTTTTGGACCAAAGTATTGACGCTATGGGTATTTTTGGATCAAACTATAAATGAAGGGAATTTATAGTATTTTTTTAATTAGTAAATATTTATCTTACTTCAATTTGAGAAAAAAAAAATTTTAAAAAAATATTTTTTTACTTTATTATAATTACTATTTTTATTGTTATCTAAATAAAAATTAATGTTGAGTTTACAATGATCTTATATTTATGACATATATTATTTGCTACAGGGGTACGATGTTCTATTTTAATTGATAAAATGCGATTAAGAAAATAATTATTTTCTTACATTTTTATTAGTTAATGTGATTTAAAAAAAATAAAATAAGAAAAGAATTCTTTAAAAATAATATTTTTATTAGGAATACAATATATTTAAAAAGAAAAAATATACATACATTTATTTAAAGAAGGATATTTCTGACTCATTTGGTAACTATAAGGACATTTTTGGACCAAAGTATAAATCATGGACATTTTTTATCTTTTTTCATTAGTATCAAGGCATTTTTGACCCATTTCTGATAGTACAAGGGCATAAATGACCCAAAGTATAAAGGAAAGACATTTTTTATCCTTTCTGATAGTACAAAGACACTTTTGACCCTTTTCCCTTAAATATATCCTCTATATATTCTTTTGCATTTAATTATATATATATTAATGAATTTTTAGAATGAATTAGTGTCTCATAACATCCCTTGGCCATGAATTTTTGGAACGAAGTAGTGTCTCATGACATTCCTTGGCCCTTCTTAGATTCGCCCCTGGGTGCTCACTTCCTTTAATATAAAGATACTTGCCAAGAAGGATTTCCTTCCAAAAGCTTACTGTTAATATTTTTATAATTTAATTGGTAAATGAATTAGCAAAATACTAATACTAAAAATAGAAAAGTGGAGAAATAATAAATTGAGAATACAAAAAAAATAAACAAATAGCAGTGAAAAGGTCAGAAAAGGAAGAGTAAAAATGTAAGAAAAAAATGCAGGGTGCCCTTTTTAATTAAAAAAATGAATTGCTCTTTCCAAGAGTCGAACCCTCACACTCAAGAGGGTCATCGTGCTCTTTCACTTTAGCCTGAGAACCAAAACACTTACGAGAGCTTTTGGTCAATGGGTGCTCAAGTAAATATTATATCAATTTTTCAATATTTTCTATATACATACACAAAATTTTCGTCGGAGTTTATGGGGGCTCGAGCACCCGATATTTAGTATGTGGGTCCACCCTTGCAGAGGTGTCACCAAAGTGGACCCTTCTTGCACCCTTTCTTGCCAAAGCGTCAACTACCTTGTTATGCTCCTTTCCATCCTCCCCAATCTGCTTATTAAGGACTTGCATTTAAAAATAACATTTTCATAAAATAAGTTATTTGTCTGGAACATTTTAATAATTTTCTTTGCATCAATATTGATTTTCAGCAATGATAAGCGGTGCACGACCAGAAGCAACCCTTTTCTGAGTGCCTTGATTTTTGCTTTAATTGGATTTATGAATGGTATGAATTGGTTGAAACCTAACAACTATTTTCCTCCGTGGTTTCTAAACACTCCTCCTATACCACCAGACCATGGGTTATTTTACACTGCTCCATCTATGTTGAGCTTATGGTACCCCTGTCAGGGGGTTCCCGTTTGATGCTGATGTGTTGGGGTATGCTCGCATTGCCCTGTTTGTATGTGATGATGAGTGCATATTATATATATGAAAATGGGGATTGATACACAAGTTATTTTCATCAAGAGATGAAGTTTTAAGTATGGAAAAGGATCAAATATACCTTTGTACTATTGAAAAAAGTTTAAGTATAACCTTCATTATATTTTTGATTTAAATATACCCCTCCAGTTATACTTTAGGTCCAAATATACCCTCCAATTATACTTTATGTCCAAATGTACCCCCTTCAATTATACTTTGTGTTGATTTATCCCTATTTTTAATGGCCGAACACATAAGAAATATAGAAACAAATAATTTATCCCAATTTTAAATATCCGATTCACTTTATAAATCATTTATAGACTAGATAAGTATAAACATGTATTTATGTTAGATATACTTTGTCAAAATACCCTTATGTATTTAATCACATGGAAAGTTCAGGTACATATTTTGTCAGAATAGATAATAGTGGAAACTTCAATTACTAGACATTTAAGATTTTATTTGTCAAATACTTTCAGGCTCTTATTAATTCCTACTATTTGCTAGTTGTAACAATATATTCTAGAGCATTTATGTTTGAGATAATATTTACTACAAGTTAGTGCAGACACAACAAGATGAAAAATCAAATAGCTTTTCATCTTTCGTTGAACACTGATTTTATGTTTGGAACTGCAAAGTGAATGAGTCAAAATGTTAAATGAGTGGGATTAAGATGAATCTATTAAAATTGGGGAGAGATTATTTGTTTCTAAATTTTTCACATGTTTGTCCATTAAAAATTAGGATAACTTAGCACAAACCATAACTGGAAGGTATATTTGAACATATAGTATAACGAAACGTTTAAACTATTTTCAACAATACGAGGAAATATTTGACTCTTTGTTGTTTTAAGTGTATGAGGTTAATAATTCAAGAAAATTGAGAGATTGACGAGGATGTCACACATTGTATTAGAGCAAAGTGAATGAAGTGAAGACTCATATTTTGTATATTGTAGGAGAAGAATGTGCCATCAACCATAAGTTTTATAAAGTGGTGATCAAATCATCTATATGTTATATTAACCAGGAGTTGACTAATCAACAATTCACATATAAGTCCAACAAATGAAAGTAGCAAAAATGAGAAAGTTGTGGTGAATGTTTGGCATGTTGGTGTATATGCATTTTATTATTAAAATAAAATATTAAGTGCATATATTAGTGGTATAAATTGTGGTAAGAAT
>JBCEWC010014067.1:0-14623 GCA_038996855.1 Solanum aculeatissimum
TTGCACCACTTTGATATGTTATGAAGGCTTGATATGATAAGCTATGTAGATGAGTTACTCCTATTGCATTGATATGGTAATGATTATAGAAATTCTTGTTGGCTTTTTAGCCTAAGCATAGATATGGATTTGATCATGATTTGGTTTGGCTATGATGCATGATTTTGAAAATAATGTCAACTCTCCATTTTGAAAAGCTTGAATGGATATATATATATATATATATATTCTCGTGGGATGAGGTTTAGTATCGAGGGATTGGAGTCGGGGTGGACTAGCGCCAAGGGTCCATACTCCTTTTCGTCAAACAATGTGCCAACATGGGATATCTTCCTAGATTGGGATTGACTTGTTATGTATCCCCTTGTTGAAGGGTTGACTAGGGATCTACCTTGCAAGTAGTCCGGATCCAAGTAGTAGCTCGCTCGGGTCTCCCCCGGTGTCGGTTGAGGCAACATCCCCACTATAATATGATCTTAGGTTTCATTTCATGCATCATGGCATGACATATTGTTATAATATATTTTTCTTTGGCTTTGTGCATTCCTTTCGTGTCACTTGTCCCCTTGTCATCTCGTTAGGTCATACTATATTGTCATGTGCATTGCATGCTCGCATATTTAGTACATATTTTTGTGCTAACTCATACTTTCTTCTACATGTTCTAACCATGTAGGAACCGGTGACAACTTCTACCTTTCGGCAGACGACGAGTGACATCTTTGGAGTTACTAGCTTGTGGTGAGCTCTTTTGTTCAAGGGCAATAGCCACCTTCTATCTTCCTTATATTAGTTATTTTCTTGCCCTATGTATTGAGGGTGAGCCCCAAACTATGTCGAGGCCCCGCTCTTTCTTATGTAGAGGCTATGTTGGAAATACTAAACTCTTGCACGTTGTATTATGCTTTATTGGGATATTATGACTATTGGGATTTGCTATGGAAATGATGTTCCGTTTATGCTTATGTTTATGCTTATGAGATTGTGAATATTGGGAATGTGCTTATGTGGAAAGTCCCCTAACCCGGTATGCCCCCATAGCTTGAGTCCTACTTACCCACTCCTTAGAAATACTTGCTTTGTGCTATGTGATCCATGGTCATCCCATTCCCGACATCATCCCCATAGCTTGTGTACAAAGCCTCGTTTACCCTAGAATTATGTGTTATGCATTTATTTTCTGCGCTTCCGAACCGATGATGTGAATGATGATGCTATGATGGCTTGATTGAGGACTTTCAAGTTTTCCTTCGCCATGTCACATCTAGGCCCCACTTCCTGGTCATGATATAACTACTCATATTTAATTTTTTTAATTAATCAAAATAAGTAATTTTAGTCTTTCTACTCATATTTAATTTGTTGGTTGATGAACACTTCTTTTCTCTAGTTGTATTCCCTCTTCTTATTTACTGAAACAGTAAAATATGAAATAAGAAAAATATATTCGACTTCATATAATTCGCTGTGTTCCATTAAGGAATTTAATTTTCTCACTATACCCAAGGATATTGATTACTTCTTCCTATGATGAAATGGATAAATGTTAAAAAAGCAACTTTACCTCAAATTTCAATAACTTCGGTGAACTCAAAAAACAACAACGAAATCACACAAGGACTATATTCTTTAGAAAATATATAGAAAATAACGAGAAAAATTGATGTCAAAAACTGATAGAAAGTCTCTCTATTTACAGTCAGCAATGGTTGCGAACTCATCTATTCAGAACAATTTTATTTGTTCAGAACATACATGACATCTTTTGGGAAAAGAAATGTCTATTCGGAAGGAACATGCCCTTTTTAAATAGTTCCGCACTTACACGATGCAAAATCGAGTATGATGGCACTTGCCTTTAACCTACCAAGTCAAGTCAACCTAAACAGATAATAACAGGATAATGTGGGAGTTGAAGCAATAATGTAATCTAAATAACGAAAGACAAGGCATAAGGAACATAATTGTCTCACCTCCAAATCTATAAATATGGACAGACACTCGATGCCCTCAAGGATTGAGAGAACCAACATATAACCTGTGCTTACTATGCATATAACTATGACAATTACAACACGGTGACAAGTCCACATAGGTTGTGGAGATAAGAGCTCAAAATTGTTAGCACCAAAACTTATGAACCAGACTTAGCCATTGAGGCCACAATATTTAAGAGACAAGATGCAACCGAACTACATACAATAAGTCTACAAAGCCTCTATAAGATAGAAAACCTTAAACATAGGTCAGGACAGGCCTCCCTCCTTTATTTTGAACTATTATACAATACCAAAATACATATACTACAGGCTCAGTAAAGCCCCAAATTAACTTGGAGCTCACCAAAAGCAGTTAAGTGTCGGGTGCCCCTATATCGAAGGTCTACTAGCTGGATTACACGTACCTGCAACATGAATTGCAGCATCCCCCAAAAGGGATATCAGTACAAAATAATGTACTGAATATGTAAAGCAATAACATATGTACAATGAGAACTCAAGGGAAATCAAGTAGCAAATGCACAAATCATAATAGAAGACTACCTTTGTTATAATTGTGGAACCATGTACATTACATTTTTTTTCTTTACTCTTATGTGTTTTATAATTTTTCTAAGGCATGTAATATAAATAACCAGCTGATCAGTGGTAAAAGAGGATGATCCATGCTAGTAATTTTAACCCCTGGAATGTTGTCGTCATAACTGTATAATTGGGATCAACCCAGGCTAGGCTCTCGCCCATGGTTGTCACCCTTATGCACAAAGTGAGATCAACCCATGCTAGGCTCTTGCCCCTGGGCTGCCACCCACACTGTGTAGATTGTTCCAAGTTATTATTTAATACTTTGAGATTGTTACTTTGGTGGTCATGATAATTTTTTAGCTTTGTAAGTATGTACCAGTAATATAAGACATGATAATGGTCACTTCAGGCAGTATAATATAAGAATCAAATGTAACATTGACGTACTACTTAGGAGTTTAAATGATGAAATTGACTTCACGAATGAAAGTAGATTTCTCATGCTAGTGCTCGAAAGAGTGAAACTACAGATTTACTAAAAAATACACTGCCACTATATAATATTTACTTGGAATAACACTTGGGAAGCTCACTTGTTGATAGTGATATGAGTATTAGATTTTATGCCAAAGAATATAGAATTTAATATTTTACATACCTTATTGTGTCACATTGTTATTACTGCGAAGTAACCTTCTTTCTTTCTAAATATTTATCTACAATAGAGTAGGTGGTAAAACTAGTGTTAATAGCTAATAAACACATTTAGGCAATTCACTCACACCTAAAAATAGTACTCAGGCAGCAAGCCCGTAATTACAAAACTAAGGGTGTTCCTTCAAGTTTTTCTTCTCTAACTGCATTTGTGGGCATACCCTTTATCATAATATACATAAAACAATCTCTAAATATCATAATATAGTAGGAGCAATGTGAACTTATTATATCCAATCACCATCTTATGAGTTACTAACATTACATTTTAAAGTTTCGAAATGAACTCATAATTGAAGTTAAAAGGGATTCTCCTCCGTGACTGTCCCAACATGCATAAACACCTAAAACACTTTCCCACAAGATTACACCATGTAAAAGGGACCACTCCGACCTCATTGACACATACACAATTCCCTAATTAACTCAAGCACAAGAGAGGAAGAAAAGTGCAATCACTTATCTTACTTGTTGGGAATTCTTATTCTCTTAACTTATATTCTCCAAAAGCTTTAACTCTCATCCAATCCTAGCTTAAGATGAGGGATAGTATTCAAGAACCCTAAGGTTTTTATGGATGTTATATGAATATATATAAGAGGGGCAAAGGAGAGAACCTTAGAAATCAGACTTTTTTCAAGGTAAAGATGGTTGGAAAGAGCTAGTCTCATTCCCTTTTAAAGGGACCTGCTTTAACCAACTTTCTCCTTCATGTTTTGTCATAATTTACCAAGTAGGTAATGCACTTACTTGACCATTTAACTTGGGCCTTTATGGACCTCAATTTATTGGGTCTTGGCTGACTATTCTTCTCTTTTCCCTTTCTTTTGGGTTAGGCCAGAATTATCAAGTAGATTATTATTGAACATGGGCCATATAAGATGGTCAAACAAGTCTTAGTAGGTGGTGTGACCTACTTGGTCCTTTAGGTTGGTCAAAAAGTCTAAGTAAGTGATGCACCTATTAGCTTAGTTAAGTCAAGCAAACAACTCATTTATTTTATTTCATTTTCTAAATCTTAATCCCCTATGTTGTATCTTAATACCGCACTTTAAAATTTCAACTCAAATAGAATCTTATTATCTCAAATTTAAATGTTTTCGAGTTTAACTTGGACTTATACCCGTTGAAACATGTGGAAAATTATAACACTTTCCGACCTAATTCAAATTTCACCATTCATATGAGAAACTCAGTCACCCACCTATACAATAAGGCTATATCAAGTGTCGTATAAATAGTACTAACGTATAAAATACAATAATCAAATCTAAAACCATGCCAGAACTGGTGTCACACATACAAGCCTCTAATACATCAAAATAAAAAAGAAATGATATGAGTCTTAGTAGTCTTTGTTTGTCAAGTAAAACTCTAATAAAGGAGTCCAACAATCTTGAGAGTAGACTAGAGCAACAAGTAACTACCTTTCAATCTATCACAAGCTTGGTCTGTAAGAGAATAGGAATGTCAACAGGATCCAAGCTCACAAACTACAGACATGTGAAAAAAATAAGGGTGAGTACCAAAAGTACCCAACAAGAAAACCTAAATGCAGTAGAGAATAAAAAACTAAGTATTCCTTCCATCTAACCACATACCTCCAAAACTACAAAACCTGCTCGCAAAAAAGGCCAACATTCAAAATAGATATTTATTTAATCACAGTCTCAATATACTATGTTTCAACCAATCAATCTTAATATCTTACGAGAACATAGTCAATCAATATATCTCACTTAATACCAATTACCCCAACTAAATAAGAAATATAATGGAATGCCATGATGTGCAAACAACATAATAAAATATCAAATAGTTGTGATGCATGTATGTTCTACGATACACATCCATTGATATAATCAGATCGGAATCCATGGAGGCCACATATGGACCATGTAGTCGTCGTAACCATTTTTCTTCGACATTTACTTTCATATTTAACCAAAACTATCTCCCTTTGGCTTTTCTTTTATTTTCTTTTCTTTTTCTAACCAGAACCATTCCCCTTCGACTTTTCATCATCAATGTGACATCAAAAAAATTATGTCATCAAAACACAATAATCTCTTTCATAAGTATGAGCATATGCAAGATGTCCACATGATTTATTTATTCAACAATCAAATATTCAATCTCATAGTTCTTTCAACATTTGATTCATCATCAATAACATCACATGATAATCACATCACATCATGGCTCAAGTTCTCATCAATCACTATATCATCATACTTTAGGTCTAATCCCTATTTATTCCACATTTCACAAGTATTCATTTCAACGATTTCAACAAATGCTAGATTATACAACTAGCTCAACATCACACATAAAGTACTTGAATAAGCGTTTCAACATAACATGAGTCAAAGCTCAACTATTAGATCAATATGAACAACTTTCACATTTCAATAATCAATATTATAAGCTCAATCCACATTATCAACTCAAGCGCCATTATCATTAATAATTACACATCAATTCAAGAGTCAGTTCCTACGTACTATCACTTCAACAGCCACATTAAATAATCATATCCACTAAATCATTTAACTAATCCCCAATTACACAAAGAAAGAAGGATACCAAGTTTAATTAAACTCAACAAGGTTTAGAATTCACTTGCCTCGAATTAGCCAAACAATCAATCTAATAAAAGTCCCTTCCCCTTCTAAAACAAATTTGAAGCACCACAAAATCTATTAAAAAATGAATCCACAATCACAATTTGAAGCTAATGACACCAACATCAAATAATTCAGAAAAAGAGCAAAATCATCCAAAATTCAATACCATAATTCGAGGCCAAAATCTGAAAAGTTGTAGATGAAAATGTTCCCCTCATAATTAGAAATCCATTAATGGTAATCAATTTGAAAATGGAGCTAAAATGAGTTCGTAATCACCATTTTTGTGAAAAGTCCAAGTTCACAAAAAATCCCCAATTTCATCAATTGAAAACTCCAAATTTGATATTAAAATCAAGGAATAACTAATAGGTAATGAAGAGGGCAGTTGAAAAATACCATTTTCAATGAAAACCTTTCAGAAATCCAACTGAAAATCATCCAAGTTGAGCTCTCAAAGTTCAAAAATAGAGAAATTATCTAAAATGTGTGACTAGGTCCTGAAAACTAGGTCTCTGATGTTGCTAAAGCGGCACCCACAAAAGTGCGATTTTTGCTAAAGTGAAGCCTGATCACTTTAGTGAAGGCTCTCTAAAGTAAACCCCCCTCGCTTTAGCGACCCTCGCAAAAGCGAGTCTTGCTACAACACCAAAACTCAGCAATTTTGAAAACTCAAAATTAATCTTTGACATTCGTTTGAAACTTCATACACACAAATCATATATGCAGTCCCACGAAATTTGACATTCTGGATTCAATGCAATCATCGAAAATCAAATTTGAGGTCTCTTTGACCTAGAATCCAAAAAAATGCAACTAGAATTACTTAAGCCACTCAAAATGCCAAAACACTACCGAAACACTCAAAAATCAACCCAAAGATCATTCTAATACTAAAATTACCTCTCAAAACCAATAGGACCATTAGAAATTCAATTCGAGCATCGGAACTCAAACTGTTGACTAAAGTCAAACTTTAACTTAATTTCTAACTTTGCACCTAAAATTCACATAACAACTCTGAATCTAATTCCGACAACTCTCCTAGGTCAATTTTTCCATTTTAAAACTAATGGAATCATCAAAATTTTATTCTGAGACTCAAATGTCTGAATGACTAAAAATTTCAAAATAAGGTAACTTAGCCTTCAAAAATTGAATTTTTAGCAAAAATCTCAACTTTTTATAAGATTCTCAAAATCAACATTTAAAATTAATCAAATATGACTTGTGGCCGCTATCGGGTGGAGTAAAATGATAAGTTTGTTGAAAACATAAAAGATGACCTTCAAAGTCATTATATCATCCACCACTAAAAATTAAATTCATCTTCAAACATAAAATAAAAATGTACCTGAGTCTAAAAAAGATGAGGGTAACAGATTCACATATTAGACTCTGTGCCCCAAGTGACCTCTTTAATGGGTTGAAGTAACCACTACACCTTCACCAAAGCTATCTCCTTAGTTCTCAATTTCAGACCTTTCTATTTAAAATGGCCACTAGCTCCTCCTCATAAGTCAAATCTGAACCCAACTCTACCGAATCAAGAGAAATCATATGATACTCATCTAGGATATAGTATTGAAGCATCAAGACATGAAACATCAGATATACAAAAGATAAATTAGGTGGAAAAACAAGCCTATAAACCACCTTTCTCACTTACTTTAGAATCTCAAAAGGGCCAATATACCTAGGGTTGAGCTTTCTCTTCTTCTTGAATCTCATGACACCCTTTATTATAATCTGAACGTATGACCTAATGTAACACAACGAATATGACACCCAAAGGCAACCCATCCAAGCCTCATATTCATATCATAAGCATTCATAGGGTAAAATAAGCATAACATAAATGAATAAGCAAGTGGAATGTATCAATACATAAATCATAGTTTTCCTTCGGGAAAATTACATCCATCATAATGTCCAAATCACGCCTCGACATCACAAGATCTTGGTGGAGGCTAGAACATAACTTATTAGCTCACTCTCAAGATATACATCAAAGAAAAGTCATAATGTCTTAATAAGAAAAACATCATAAAAGGGTTTGTTCCTGAAGCATGGGAACCCATCAACAAGTCTTCAAAACTCAACATTGAAGCTAGCCACAAAATGGTAGAGTAATCTTGTCATTCGTACCTACATGGTTAGATCATATATGAAAAGAAGTATTTAAGCATGCCACACATCAAGGAACATCACAACATAATATCATGTATAATCATAATCAGTAGAGTAAGGACACAATATGTATAAGTAATGCAAGTTTTAAAACCATGAGTGGAATCATCATAAACCTTTATCATCCTATCATACATATGTGGGAATAAGACTATAATTAACAATAAGACTTTGCAGATTATTGCATGGAATCTTGATGTTTCCTCTAAACCAAGCAAAAGAGAAGTCTACTTTGCAAACGTAGACTCAATCCTCACCCTATACACTATATCCTAGCACAGTGAGAACCCATCATTTGACCTCACTCTTTAGGCTCTATCCTAACACATTGAGTGTCCATTAAAAGCTATATGGATCCATTAGCAAACCTTATAGGCATATAAACATGAACATCAGTCCTATGGTGACACGTAATTATGGGACTATCAAATCTACCAAGCCCGCTTGGTGCTAAGTCATATCCCATGGAATACATAAATCATGCACATACATAGCTTTCATCATACTTCATTCATTAAAATCATGCTTTCATAGTTTGTAAAATAGTCAACATAATCTTTCGTGAAAATATCTCATATCATAGGAATAGTCCATCTACATAACTTTTCATATGGTAAGGGTATACTCCCCATCTCATCATCACCCTTACATAAACATTAGGACCTTAATCACCCTCATCACCACCATAACATCATAAAATCATTATCATTATATCATCATCATTAGCATAAAATCATCATCATTGTCATTAAAATATGCTTTCTTATACTAAGGATCATATTCATGAAGGATCATAGCTTTATCATAGAAAACTAAGGTCATGTGTGGGTTCATGAACTATTGAGTCAAAACCATGCAATATAATGAAATACATAGAGGGAGCATGCAATTGAAATCGATTTGAATCATTAGTAAAAGATCCTACATCATTTCAACAAGCCCAATCATATACTTTTACTTCGAAAATCATGGAAATCACGTGATTCTTCATAATTCATGCATAATGAGTATAATCATAATGTAGGAATCATAATCCATGCATTTGGAATCATATCATAAAATCACATAAGAAATCATCATGCAACTTTGATAGAAGAAGGTTTTGGATTAGACTTCATGGATGAAACTAATCCATGAATGAAGTCCTACATACCTCAAGTGAGAATTCCTAGACTTGAAGATGAAATTATGGAATTCCTTAAGTCAAACCTTCAAACCCTAGATTCAATGGAGTCCTTGTCTAGAGAGAAAAATATTTCAGAGCCTTTGAGAGAATTATGAGGATGAATGAAATAGAATAAATTAGGAATAGGATTTATGGGAGTTAGGTCGATTAAGTTAGTTAGGAGGGCCAAAATGACGTAGTTTAGGAGTTAAATAAATTGGAAATGTCTAAAAATCTCTTCATTAAAGTTTTTATCAGAGCCATCCACGAGACCCCATCCATGGGCTGTCTTCCAAACCATGGCTTGTGCTTTGGCTTGTAGAACTCGGATCATAAAAATAGATCTACTAGAAATTTCACCTTTCCTTCCACTAACAAGTAGTACGATTTGTGGTCTTATATATGGGTCGTACATTCCTTCGTGTATCATCCTTAGACTTAGAAAATTTCAAGCTCTTCAGGGCTCCTTTCATGACCCTTTCAACCGGCCGTGGTTCCATCTACGCTCCATCTTATTAATCGTGGAATCACTTCTAGAAACCCCAAAATTTCCATCTTTTCTGGACTTAGGTCCATGAGGCCTTACTACGGCTCATGGTCTCATCCACGAGTCATGGATTGGCTCATTCAAACCTTCCAATCTTAAAAATGTCTCAACTTTTCATTTTTTAGACATGCAGGGTGTTATAATATCTCCTCCTTAGGATCATTCGTCCTCAAATGAGATAGAATTATGCTTGAGTAGAGTAGAAACATAGCCATCATCATATCATATATGAAAAAATACAACTTAATCATCATCTTTGTAAAATAATTAAACTTATGCATCAAACATCATTCAAACACAATCTCATGATCATGCATGCATGCAACATGACAAGAAAACACGTATTCATTAAAATTTTGGAGAATAGATCGTATTTAGGTACCTTAGGCTTGAATAGAAAGAATGAGGTAGGGATATAATTTCATCATGTCCCCCCTCGGTTTCCCAAGTAGCATTCTCAACTTGTTGGTTTCTCCACAACACTTTGATGAATGTAACTTCTTTATTTCTCAACCTCTTTACTTTCCGGTCCAAGATCTTAACTAGTACTTATTCATAAGTCAAATCCTCTATAATAGCCACATCCTTTGAGGGAAAAATGGAATTGGGATCACCAATGCATTTCCTTAACATTGACATATGAAACATAGGATGAACCATAATGAACTTCATAGGAAAATCTATCTCATAGGCTACCTTTCCAATTCTCTTCGTAACTTCATATGGTCCCACATATCTAGGACTCAATTTTCCC
This sequence comes from Solanum aculeatissimum, assembly GCA_038996855.1. Lineage (NCBI taxonomy): Eukaryota > Viridiplantae > Streptophyta > Magnoliopsida > Solanales > Solanaceae > Solanum > Solanum aculeatissimum. The sequence continues at coordinate 10,523 of JBCEWC010014067.1, forward strand.
TTTTTACCGAGATGCATTACTCTTTTCATTGGTGAAACCTTTAAATACACTCAATCACCTTCATCAAACTTTAGATCCCTTTTTCTAACATTGACATATGACTTTTGACGACTTTGGATAGCCTTCAACTGTTCCCTTATGACTTTCACCTTCTCCATAGCATCAAGTACCAAATCTGGTCCAATTAAAGACATCTCTCCAACTTCAAACCATCCCAACGATGATCTACACTTCCTACTACACAAGGTTTCAAACAGGGCCATATCAATACTTGAGTGAAAACTATTATTATAAGCAAATTCAATAAGAGGTAAGTGATCATTCCAACTTTATTTGAAATCAAGCACATAAGCCCTCAACATATCTTCCAACGTTTGGATTATCCTTTCGGCTTGCCCATCCATTTGAGGAAGAATTGCGGTACTTAGCTTTACCTTTGTACCAAGACCCTTTTGGAAAGACTTCCAAAAATGAGAAATAAATTGAGTACCTCTATATGATATAACAGATAACAACACCCATGCAACCTTACCAATTCTTGAATGTAGACCTTCACATAATCTTCGACACCATAAGAAGTTTTCATCGACAAAAAGTGGGCTATTTTTGTCATTCTATCCACAACCACCCATATTGAGTCAAATTGCTTCTTGGTCTTTGGAAAACCCGTGATGAAATCCATACTCAATATCGTTGACCAAACCACTCGGTTTTGGTGTTCCACCTTCACTTGTTGACAATTCACACATTCCATCACCCATTTTGCTATGTCTTTCTTTATACCATTCCACCAATTCATCTCTCTCAAATCTCTATACATTTTGGTGGATCCCAGATAAATACATTACTTAGAATTATGAGCTTCATCAAGTATCTCCTCCCTTATACCATCTAAATTAGGTACATACAACCACCTTTGGTAACATAGCACTCCATCATCTCCTGGTGAGGAGACCTTAACCTTCTTATCAACCACCAACTTCTTTAATTCAACTAAAGTAGGATCTATGTCTTGTTTTGATTTCACCTCCTCTATTAAGGATGATTTCTTTCCATCTTGTACAAATACACTACCCTTATTCAAGCTATTTAACTTCACACCCGAACGAGCCAAATGGTACACTTCTTTAATAAACTCTTTCTTCTAATTCTTAACATGTGCAATACTGCCCATATACATTCTACTCAATGCATCATCCATTAGCCTTGCCGGGGTGATACATCACACTCATATCATAATTTTTCAAAAGTTCCAACCACCTCCTTTGCCTTATGTTCAAATCTATTTAGCTAAACATGTATGACAAACTCTTGTGGTCGGTGAATATATCAACATGTACCCCATAGAGATGGTGTCGCAAAATTTTTAATGCAAACATAATGGCCAACAACTCAAGATCATGAGCCGGATAGTTTCTTTTATGCATCTTCAATAGCCTTGAGGCATATACAATGACTTTTTCATGTTGTATCAAGACACAACCCGAGCCTATATACGAGGCATCACAATACACAACAAAACCATTTAGACCTTCGGGCAATGTCAAAATAGGAGTCGATGTAAGATGATCCTTCAACATTTGGAAACTCTTCTCACGTTCATCAGACCATTGAAATTTCACTTTCTTTTGGGTCAACTTAGTCAAAGGGGAGGCAATAGAGGAAAATCCTTCAAGAAATCTCCTATAATATCCAGCCAAACCCAAAAAGCTCCTAATATTGGATAGGGACAATGGTCTAGACCAATTCTTTACTGCCTCTATCTTCTTTGGGTCAACTCTACTACCATCACCTGAAATATATGGCCAAGAAAAGCCACCTCCCTTAGCCAAAACTCATATTTGCTAAACTTGGCAAAGAGTTGTTTATCTCTTAATGCTTGCAACACAACCCTCAAATGATCCTCATGCTCCTTAACATCCCGTGAATAGACCAATATATCATCTATGAACACAACTACAAACATATCTAAATATGATTGGGAGATCCCATTTATCAAATCCATGAAAGTGGTAGGGGAATTTGTTAGTCCAAATGACATAACCAAGAATTTAAAATGACGATATCGAGTTCTAAATGCTATTTTAGGAATGTCATCTTCCTTCACCCTTAATTGGTGACATCCGAACTGAAGATCAATCTTAGAGAAATAACTTGCACCTTGTAGTTGATCAAATAGGTCATCGATCCCCGAAAGTGAAACTTATTTTTGATTGACACCTTATTAAATTGCCTATAATCCATACATATCCAAAATGAACTATCCTTTTTCATCACAAAAAATACGGGAGCACATCATGGTGACACACTAGGCCTTGTGAACCTTTTATCAAGCAAATCTCTTAATTGTTCCTTCAATTCTTTCAACTCCACGGGGGCGATTTGATAAAGAGGTATAAAAATAGGTTGAGTGTCAGACAAAAGATAAATACCAAAATTAATTTCCCTTATGGGAGGAATATCAGGAAAATTATCGGGGAAGACATCGGGAAACTCACTAACTATAGGTACCAAATCTAGCGTAGGATCATTGGACTCAATAACCATGACTCAAACAACATGATATATGCATCCTTTAGAAATCCTTTTCATAGATTTCACATAAGAAATAAACTTTCCTTTGAAAAACGAATTGGTTCCCTTTCATTTAAGAATAGGCTCATTAGGAACTTAGAATGTGACCTTACAGGTTCTATAATAAAAAGAAGTATGAGATGCATACAACCAATGTCACGATCCGAATAGGGGGCCTAGATGTGACATGGAAAAGAAGAACCCAAAAATCCTCGATCAAGCCATCATAGCATCATTTTATACCTCATCGGTTCGGAAGCACGAAAAATAAACACATAACATATAATTGCTAAGGAATTGGGGACTTGGGACTCAATCTATGGGGGCACACCAGGGTTATGGGACTTTTCACATAAGCACATAGTCAATAAAAAATCCTCAATATTTAGTTCATAGGCAATTTAAATAAAGATTCTTTAAGACAAGTCTAATAAGCATAATTCCCATAAACATAACAATCGCCATAACAAAATAACGTATGAGAGTACAGTGGTCCAAAACCTCTACATAAGATAGGCGGGGGCCTCAATATACCCTCAAAACGAAAGTACCAAAAATAAGCAAATACTAAGATAGATGGAAAGTGTCTACTGCCCTTGAACAAAAGGACTCACCACAACAAGTCTTCAAGATGAATCAAGCGTCGCCCGGTAGAAGGTAGGAATCATCTCCGGCCCCTACATTGTTAGAATATGTAGATAGAAATATGGGTTAGCACAATTAAGCACTAAGTATATGGGCATGAGCCTATGACAACCTATATGACAAGGGCACATATATAGAAATGAATACAAGAAAGAACAATATATTAATATGCCATGAAGGTCATGATGCATGCCATGTCATAATGCTCATATAAGTAGGGTAGGGTATGGAACCATAACCGACATCACAAATCCATGTGAGCTACAACATGAACCTGCCCCAATGCGACCCCTTATTGGGTAAGAGAAGATTACTTGCCAAGGGTAATCTATATCACACTTTACGGGAAATAATACCTATATCAGGGGATGGCCACCTACCTTATGGGAAACAACACCCATTTCAAAGAATTTCAAGACAAATCATAACACATCATATCATGGTATACCTTACGGGAAATAATACCCATGTCGGTATCAAGTCATACCTTACGGGAAACAACACCCATTTCGATAGCAACCCATGTAGGCTCATGGTTTCGGGAAAGGAGTGGGACCCTTGAGGATAGCCCACTTACTACTCTAATCCTTCTCGATACTAAGTCATCATCCCACAAGAGTACTTATACATATATATACATGTATGCTTAGAAACGGGAATTTGACACTTAAACTCCAAATCATGCAACTTGGGCTAAGAAGCCAAACATACTTTCAAATACTTCATGTATACTTGTCAAGAGTTTATCAAAATTCCAAAACCATGGATCATGAGACTAAAAACCAAATCAACCTTCATGTCATGTTTCATGCAAAAGAGTAGCTCCATATACAAGGGCTTGTCATAACAAGCAATCAAGACATGTCAATATGGTGCAAGCAC
>JBCEWC010014068.1:0-14622 GCA_038996855.1 Solanum aculeatissimum
TCTATCCTCTATTTGTCCTAATTCTTTGTTTCTTGAGTTTCATGACATTGCATGCATTCATGAGTACGAAAATGATTTAAATAATGTTTTGGCAGGAGTTTTGAAAGATTTTTTATATAATGCATGATCTTTTGAGTTTTGGTTAGCATGTCTCATGTTTTGTGATTGATGTCCTCAAGCCGTAGTCTAAGCTCATTCGAGGACGAATGTTCCCGAGGGGGAGATGATGTAACGACCCGTAATTTTTTAAAACTTCTTATGGTTAGTCTTGTATGATGTTATACTATTCATGGTTGAGTTTTGGTAGCCATGGGTTGAGCTTAAGTGGCTGAATGCAAAACGGATCATTTGGTGGCCTAGAGAGGCCATTTGAGAATTATTCTTTAAAGAGTCATAACTTTTTGTACAGGATGAACCGTGTAGGCTACTACATATCAAATTGAATATGTTTGAGTTATCTTCGTAACGCAACTGGTTTTAGTCAATTCAGAGTTCGTATGAGGATGTATGGCCAAACTAGTGAGACCACCCGTAATTTGGAAGACGCTGGGAATAGGCCCTGCAAATGGCCCAAGGATAGGACCACGGACCATGTGAGGGTCAACGGTCCATGTGCGGGTCCGTTTAATGGTCCAGTGAGTGGAGGGTTGTCAGGACCCACCCGATAGACCAAGTGAAGTCGCAGGGACCACCACACGGTCCATGAGACTCCAAACGGTCTGTTTGGTGGTCTGTCAAGTGAGGAAGTGTCTTGGCCAAGGTTGTAGGTTGGTTTATGGACCAAGTGTGGCTCCACGGACCAGTACACGATACATGTGAAGCCACATGACCCGTGACACCCCTTCGTGAAGTGATCCAGGAAGTCCCCAAGAGTTCAAGCCGAAGACGAAACCAAGGAAGGTCTCACGGTCCAGTACACGGACCGTGTACCAGTAAATGGTCCCCTGAAGCCAACCATGTGACATTGTTTTCTAGTTAATTATCCATTTCATTAATGGTTAATTCGTAATTTAATTAATTCCTAGGCTCCTTTTAGGTATTTTAAGGTCCCCCTAAACCCCCTTAACCTAACCCTAACCCCTTTTCATCCATTCTAAGGCTCCTCATTACTCTTTCAAAAATCCTAAATCCTCTTGACCTCCATTGTTGAAAGCTTGAAGAAATTTGGGGAAGACAATCCTTGCTTGCTTGATTCTTCAATTCCTTTGGTAATTGTAAGGTATGTGGGTTTTGATTCAAGGATTTCCTTTCATCCTTGAAGACCCAAGAACCCTACTCTTTAATTTTTTATTTTAAGATTCTTTAAGTTATGGGTTCCTCAAATTTTGGATTATTTAGTTGATTGGGATTATGTGTTGTAGATTTTAGGTGATGTAATCATTATTTGAGTTTGAATTTTATGAATGTTCATGGAAACTCTTGAAGAATCAAAGTGCATGTCCCTTTTTTATTTAATTATGCATGGGTAATTTGCATTATGCTTTAAATATGAAATTGCTCATGATTTAGGTTGAATTACCTTTTAAATTATGAAATTAAGTTTGAATTCCATTATCCATGTTCTTGTTCCTCATTTATGGCATATGCATTGAAGATTGTTATGATGAAACTCTTGATGAAACTCTTGTTTTGATATGTTATGTAAGGCTTGTGATCACATAGTCTCTCTATTATGGCTCTTTGAGCATATTGGGTGCTTGCACCACTTTGACATGTTTTGAATGCTTGATATGATAAGCTATATAGATGGTCTACTCTTATTGCAATGATATGAAATGATTATGAAAACTCTTGACGTCCTTTGGCCTAAGTATAAGCATGGTTTGATCAATGGTTTTGGTTTTGACTAATGATGCATGATTTGAAAAGAATGTAAGTCTTCCGATTTGAAGTTTACATGTATATATATGTATTCCCGTGGGATGAGACTTAGTACCGAGGGATTGGATTCGGGGTGGACTATCTCCACAGGGTCAATACTCCTTTTCGTCAAACCATGTGCCAACATGGGATTTCTCCCTAGATGGGATGACTTGTATGTTTTTCCTTGTGTAATGGTTATTAGGGCACTACTTGGAAAGTAGTTCGGATCTAGGTAGTAGCTCGCTAGAGTCTCCTCCGTTGTCGATTGAGGTTACATCCCCGCTATATTATGATCCTAGGATTGTATCTCATGCATCATGGCATAGCATATTGTTATATTACTCTTTGGCTACCTGCATTCCTTTCATACCACTTGACCCCTTGTCATGTTGCTTGGTCATACTATATTGTCATATGCATGGCAAGCCCACATACTTAGTATATATTATGTTCTAACCCATATTCTTTGTCTACATTTTCTAACCATGTAGGGACCAGAGACAACTTCTACATTCTACCGGACGACACTTGATTTCATTGAAGACTTTGCTAGTGGTGAGTCCTTTTGTTCAAGGGCAATAGCCACCTTCTATCTACCTAGTTTTATTATGTCATTTACTTTACTTATGTAATGAGGGTGAGCCTCAAACTATGTCGAGGCCCCGCTTTATCTATGTAGAGGCTTGTTGGACAAATCTAAACTCTTGTACGTCAACTTGTTATGTTCAACATTATGATTATGAAAGTTATGCATATTAGCCTTGATTATGAGAAATGTTATTGATTATGCTTATGACTTGATGTTGGGAGTTGTGATTGACTATATGCTTATGTGGAAAGTCCCATAATACCGATTTTCCCCCATAGTTTGAATCCTGCTTACCCGTCCCCTTAGAGATAATTGCTATGTGTTATGTGAATCCATTCTTATCCTATTCCCGGCAACATCCCCATAGCTTGAGTCCAAAGCCCTAATTCCCTTAGAGCTTATATGTTATGTGTGTAGCTTCCGCGCTTCTGAACCGATGATGTGTGTAATGATTCTATGATGGTTTGATCGAGGACTTTTGGGTTCTCTTTTGCCATGTCACATCTAGGCCCCTATCCGGGTCGTGACAAACATGTGGTTTCTAGTAGAGTATTGTTCATTGGTGTGAAGGGCACCACATCTATGAATAAGAGGCTATGAGACGTTTAGGAAATCTTTGCTTCATTTGTGATCTATATCGTGTCTTTCCAACTCCCGTGTACTAATGTTTATCCTTTGATCTTTTCAGAAGATAGCTCCATGATGTGCTCCTTTTCCTAAGGGACTAAAAGCTAATAAGGGTTTAGTTCCCCTGGCTCCTAAAGTCCCTCTAGTGGACCAAGTCTCTAATGATGAGTTTAGAGCCGCTATCACTATATTGGCTCAAGTCATGGCTTCTCCAATCCTACTCCAGCATCAAGGAAAGGGATTTTTCGAGAATGAATCCCCGTGAATTTCATGGTTCTAAGGTGGATGAGGATCCACAAGAGTTCATTGATGAGGTTTACAAGGTTGTAGTGATTATAGAGGTATCATCGGAGGAGAAAGTCTAGTTGGCAGCTTACCAACTTTAGTATGGAAGTACCTTCTAATGTTTATAGATAGTGCATGATTACAGGTTGGTTCTTTTGAGCCTTTTTGGCAATAGGTGCTAGTCCGCCTTAATGGGATTTTGGGCATGACATAAGTGGTATAAGAGCAGGTCATCCTAGGAAGTCTACAAAGTGGTGTCTATGTAGAGTCTTGCTTATGGATATGTTGTGCACCATATTTATAAGCAGGAGGTTGTGGAATTTAGGAGTTATCACTCGCTTTTCATTCTTTAGATCATGCAATAGAGCCAAATGCTATAGGTGGATCGCGTCTAACCTTTAAATTATTTTGTACAGTAAGTATGCCAGAAACAAGGAAAAATAAAGGCAAATGGAAGGAAGTAAAAGTCGTAGGTTGTGGCACCAGTCGGATTAGACAATGAAATGAGACTCAAGATGATTCTCTATCCCAAACATCTCTAACTCCTCCATCTCCTGATGAACCAAGAAGTAGTGAAATTCCTTCAGAACCACCTGGCAATGCTACCGTGCAAGGTCTAACAAATGCAATCCAACTGTTGACTCTTCTAGTTGTTGGACAAGGTCAAAGACAAAAAAGCCTAGTTACAAGTATGGGTAGTGCAAATAGAAAAGCTACCATGAGGATACGTGATTTCCTTAATTTAGACCCTCCATCATTCACCAAGTTAGATCCTAATGAAGATCCACAAGACTTCATCGATCAAATCTAATGCACCTTGAATGTTATGCATGTAAGTGGTACAGAAGATGTTCTGCTAGCAATATATAGATTGAAGGGTGTGGCTATACTATGGTATGAAGCTTGAAAGCAATCTAAAGGTATAGATGTACCTCCAACTACTTGGAAGGAGTTCAAAAAGGCATTTCTTGACCATTATTCGCCATTAGAGATCCGAGAGGCCCGTGCAGATCAGTTTCTAAATCTCCACCAAAAAAATCTGAGCGTAAGGGAGTATATTCTCCAATTTAATTCCTAGGCCAGGTATGCTCCTAATTTATTTTCTACTAAGGAAGATAGAGTTCAATGATACGTGCAGATCAATGTCTAGGAGTAATCAATTTGGGCAAAGAAGTGAAGGACAAAGTGCACAAACAATAAGATATCTGGCAAGAAAACCAATGCTTCTTAGGAAGCCTTGTAAACAATATGGGAGGAGTCATTTAGGTGCATGTGCATTAGGACAGATGTTTGTTATTGGTGTGGTATGCCAGGGTATATGATAAGAGATTGTTTGAGAAGATGTATGGGTGATATAACACAACCTATTGGATCACTTATTGTGTCATCATCATCAGTCCCTCTATTAGGTAGAGGTCAGCAAGTTCCAACAGGTTGTGGTAGAGGTGTTAGAGGGGCAGTGATGACGTTCAAACCTACTACTTAAAAGAAGTAGGGACAGTTGTTATCAGCATATTAAACCAATAAAAGAGTCGAGGTTGAATCCCACAGGGAACAATATAAGGGCAATTAAATCAATCAAGGACTAATAGCTACCAACTTCAACTCAACAAGTGAACACTGTCGTTATTAACTAATAGGGGAATTCTAAGCTAAAACTATTCTGAAGGGAAAATAGGATAAGGATTAATCAAGTAAAGGAGCAAGGATCTGGGATATGGGATCAATCAAATTTCAATCAATCCATCACACTTAGCATCAAATAAACTCTATGGGTAGGCTAGGTTGCTTGTAATAACTACCTCAATAACGATGACAATGATGTTTCGCAAGAGCATGTTCCAGCCTCTATACGTGAATCACTCAAAGACACACTTGGCTTGAGCAACTTATGAGCTAAATTCCTAAAACCTTAGTCGTTGAGTCGATTTAAGGCACTCAACACATGAACCCATGATCATCATAAAAACTCTCCACTTCAATTATATACTTTCAAGCAATAATTAAAGATCTAAGCTAGATTCGAGTTCGCGACCTCAAATCATAAGCTAAACATATAGGTAAGCATGAACCCATAAATCAATTAAGTAAAATCAAAGAAATTTAGGGAGAAACCTACTTGATTTGCAAGTGAATAATCAACTAAACATGAAAGCAAGAGAATAAATCGACACCCATAAATAAACTAACATTCAAGATTCATTAAATCTACAATTTATGAATTAAAGAACAAGAAAAGAAAGAGTGAGCGAATGATTTTACAATAGAAGCCCACACTCTTTACTCCACACAAGAAATTGGAGAAAACTTGCTCTAAATCCTCACCCAAAACTCAAAATCTAATCTAAGGTGTGTTTTTTCTCTCTCAATTCATATGAACTTGATGAAGCAATGTCCAGTACTCTAGAACAAGGGCTAGGAGTACGTGTATATCTGATTTGGGACTAAAATACTGAAATTTTATATCTGCCCTGACATTGGTCACATTAGTACTCCGTATTCAAAGAGCTTTGATCGTGTTCCAAGAAGTCAACTGAAGTTAACACTCCGTGTTTGTGCGTACACGTTCCATGATTGTGGATAGTAATCTTCATGTGCTCTACGTACATGTCTAGACTTAGTGTGTTCGTGTTTCACTGCATGCCACTGCTCCGCGTTCGTAGAGAGTAATATGATGTCAGGTACATTATTTCTCCAATTTAACTCCTTTTTGCTCTAATTAAGCTCCAATCTCAATTCGTCTTAGTAAAACTCTATTTACAACATATGTTCCTAAAAAATACACCATTCAAAGCATACTTAACCTTGAGTTATAAAATTAACAACACAAAACCATAAGAAAAGAGTAAGAAATGAGTGTAAATTATACACTTATCAATACCTTCAACTTAAGACTTTGCTTGTCCTAAAGAAAAACAAAACCAAACTCAAGAGGCTAGCAATTTAAGCAAAATAATCCCAACTAATTTCCAATAACTAATACATGACCATGACAATGGTTGGTACCAAGAATAAGCTCAAGCATAAATCAACTTCCAAGAATGACTAAGTGACAAAACAAGTTCTAAAGATATGACTTAAACTCCTAGTCAACTAAACAAGTTCCGCTTGACTCAATCTTTGAAAAGCATCACCATCACCAATCCATTTCAACTTGCATGTCCTCACAAAAAGAAAGAAAGTCCTCAAAACACACAAGTATATACATTGAACAAGGGACAAGGACACAAACACCCATACTTAACAAAATAACTTCTCATGGCGACAAGTGCCACACCATAGGCCTGCCCAAATGTTCAATCAATATTCTCTCAATTTCATTCTATTGGAAATCCCAAAGGGCTTGTTAGGCTTGTAATGTAGGCTTAGGGGTAGGCTAGGGTATAATTTGGACAATAGTGACTAACCCTCCTTAAACACTACACACAACATCTATTTCTTTTCAACTTCTCCACTTTTTTCATTACATTTCACACCAATGCACATTTAACCCTTCTTTTCCAACTTAGGTGTCCCACTTGCAACCATTTTCAATTTCTTGGAGGATTATTTTGATTTAAGAACTTTTTCTTCTTTTTCTTTTCATCTTTGAAAACACTTTTTTTTCTTTTCTTATCCCTTTGTCATTCTTTTTCTTTTCTCTTTTTTGACAAGCCAAGTGGTAGACACCCTTCCTTTTCTTCTACATCACCCCCTACTTAGGCTTAAGCTATAGTTATCATAAACAACTAAAGTTCAAGGAGGGAGAAGGGTTCAAAAGAGGGATATCACTGCAAAAAGGCCAAGGCTTGTAATTTGGGTTGCCAATTAAGAGGATTAGGCTCAAAAGGGACACTAGGGATAAAATCGTTGCAAAGGGTGGCTATTTAGGCTAAGTGGGCTTCAATTAAACCATAGAATGTGTAAGATCATTTTTCCAACAAAAATCCATCAAAGCCAACATTTCAAGACTACATGGGCAAGTTCTAGGTTACACCAGTGACATAAGGAACAAAACAAAAACTCACCACACACATGACATGCAAATCAATCTGGAAAGGCTCAATTTCACTCTCAAAGCAAGCACAAGGGACACATTCATCAATATATATGAATCTAGAAGGTAAGAGTCACAAAGAAGAGTTAAAGTGTTGTCTCAAAATCATCCCAAAACCATTTAGAATAAAAAATTTAAGGGGCATGCATATTTTTACAATCCCCAACACTTGACTAAATATATTGGCACCAAACAAGTCACAACCAACTAGTATAGCTCTACAAAGAGCCAATGACTACTCAGACTTCACCAAAGACAACAACCAACTCACACACTCACATACCCAATCAACGATTTTCCCATAGAAATGTCATCGCTCAATCCATCATCGGGAATCATCGATTATACACTTCACTAAAACAAAAACCAAAAAGCTACAAAATCTAACTAAAATATCTAAACTCAACACAATATCAACAAGCCCGCCAAAGGAACACCATAACCAAAATAAATCAAGCCTGACAAGGGCATATTAATGCCAAAACAAGCAACAAATACAGACCAAAATCTAAAATGTACAAGATAAGAATCCAAGAGCCAGCATCAACATATACAAATTAAATCAAATCATAGGAGCACCCTTAGCTAAAATGGTATTGTGTCCTCACAGTACAAATACAAAGTGAAAGAGAATATGAGGGACTCCTTTAAATGATCACTCGACACTCAAATCGGAAGAGATACTAAACTCATCCTCAGGATCTAAAGAAATAGACCCACAAAGTTTCCTCAACTTGCTTATCATCTTGTTGAGGAATTTGCCCTTCTTCTTCTCATGTGCTCTAAACTTCATCTTTCATTTCTTAATCTTTCACTGTCTCTGACTCATTTGCTCGAATCGATCACTCATAGCCCTCTAAGTGGCTATAACTGAAGCAAGTGTAAGCTGATCATTCGATGTAGCTCTTGGTAGGCCAAAAGAAAGGCCTACAATAAGCTACTTAATCTGCTCATCTATCCCATGAATCTAGGAGGACAAGTATCTCATAGTGGGAGGACCAAATTAAAGTGGTCTTATAGAACCTGAAGATTCTACAACTCCTATAGAAGATCCTCTAGCCTTTGATCCTAGCTATATGAAATGCCCAAAAGAGTGGACTAGCACATCAATCCTTCTCTTCGTCATCCCCCTAGGGCTCCTCTTTTCTTTAGTGGATACATATCTTTCGCCAGCTTCTTCTCCTCATCAGTAAGTCATAACATAATCTTGTAACATAATCTTGTAATCAATGAGGCGTATACTAAGCTCTTGGCCCTATCTTAGGCCACCTCTACAATCTGATCCACTATAGGCTGTACAACATTCACTTGAAGCCTGACCAAGATAGCAACAATGACTAGTGCACGATCCAAAGTCACCTTAATATCATGTGTGGAGTGGATGACTCAAGCACATATGATAGAAATCAAACACTTGGCTTCCATCGTGAACTCATATGAATTAAATCTTCTATATGAAGTAAACCACTCTTGAGAAAGTCCATCATGCAGCTTATCCACTAACCATAGAGTGCCAAACTCTCAAAATTTCTCCTTATACACCCTGTTGCCAGCATCTAGTAGCCCATAGGTAACATTAATAATGGCCGAGCTAAAATCAACTCTCACTCGTCAGACCATGGTAGCCACTAGCTCTCTAAAGTTAGTATTTGAGGCAATAGGCTCAGTAGCAAAGCATAGACAACTTGACTTCTAAAGCCAGCCAAAAAACTTAAACATCTTCTCCTCTACTTTGTCTAAACAAATCCCTTTTTCTCGAATCAGGGTCCAACCCTAGTATTCATCATATTTTCAGGTACATTTGGGCTGAAAAGAATCTTCTTTGATCAAAGTAATCATCTTCACCCACCTCGGTGAAGAGTTCGACATTATGGAGTCTGTTGTTGCGATCTATTTTTCACTAATCGGACTTATGATCAAAGCCAACATGACAAAAATATCTTATAGACATTTTAAACCATGTATAAGGAAGTATTTAAGCCAAAGTTAAAAATGGAAAAAGGTTCGGATCACATAGGGTGAAGTTGCTATTTTTGAATAGGGACAACTAGTGCTCCATGTTCACGACGACACTAGCACATTCGCGGAGTCCAAGTCACTCAGTGTTCTGCATTTGCAAATGGAAGTTCGCATTCGCAGAGAACACAAAGTTCCAAGAATTTTATGTTCATGGTACAGTGTTCGTATTTGTGGAGAGCAAAAGTATAAATATTTTCAAAATCATAGGGGCATTTTCAAAAGCAGATGGGGGGGACACAATCACAACATAATTTTGAAAAGATAATACCCCCAAATCTATCCCCAACAGCATAGAATCACTACCCAAGCAACACTCAACAATTTGGCATCAGAATTCATTCCATTTGTCAACATTTAAGCACGAGAATTGACTCCTAAAAATCCTAGAAGTGAAACACCATAGCAACAAATGTTTTAACCAAGAACACAACAATAGAGAAACAAAGTAAGACTTTAATAGTTTAGAATCAAGATAGGAAGAATTTAAGCAGTTCAGCATCACCATTGTCAAGTAATTTCATGGTTGCAAGAGTCACCATTGATGAATAGGAGTGGAGGATGAGTTGAGTGGACTTACCTCAATATGAAGAACCAAAAGGGATGGAGAAGAAAGAAATTGAGCTTTTCTTGAAAAGTTGTGAGAGAAAAAATTCTTGAAAAATTATTTACCTCACACCCATTTTAACTTCATGCCCGTGTTCCTATTTTTTGAAAAAGAGACTTGCCTTTTCATATACTGCACCCCATTAGTGATCCACCTTTATAGACAAGTAGCCACGTTCATGCCACATCGCCTTCTACATACACTCTGCATTTGCGGACTCAGGGGTGCATCCTCGGAGAGTCAATAAAGTTGGCTTCCAGTTTGCGGAGCTCAACTTGGTGCCAGACCTAGGCCATGTTTTTGCAACTTTGGACATTCCTAGGCCCACTTTGGCCATCCGCCCTTTAGCAATGGGCAGTTCCTGGACCACAAAGTTCAGTCAAAATGGCCCAGACTCATCATTTTTGTATTTGTTATGGTGTTTCCACCCAAATCTTCAACTCTAATCACTTTTGCACTTCCAAAACTGTGCAAAACCACTACCAAAGACATGAATATTGCGATGCTTAGGCAAAATTTAAAACTTAAAATGAAGAAGCTATACTGAAAATTTAAAATGCAAAAATTTGAACTAATGAACTAAAATTTGAACAAAATTGGTTCACTACTCTCCCCCCCCCCCCCTTTTTGTATTTCCATTTTAAAGCAATGAACCTTCTTCCCAACTTCAATATATCCTTCTGGTTGAGCACTTGGGGATAATTGGAGACCGTCAACACCTTCCTTCGATATCTCCACTTTGAAAACTTTAATTTTCTACACACATACCATTAATTTTTCTTTTAGACTCATTGGGTAGAAATGAGAGCATCAAAGGCCTTTTTGACATAGGATTTCATACGTCATAGCTTCCAAACAAGTGACTCCCTCAACTTCAAATGAACTAAAGTTCCTATTGATGATTTCTATAGCTTTTGCTTGCAACTTTAGTATCATTTTCTCAATTTTGAATTCTTGGATGATTATTGGTCTTCACGGTATGCATTTGCCCAATAGTTCTTTCACATTGAGCACATCTCTTCTTCTTGAGACTCCACCTCATGGTTGTTGATGATTGGACAAGGAGCCTCATTTACCTCATTTATTTTACTCATGTTGGCCGTCAAGCTTGTAATCCCAATTTTGAACATAGCCAACTCACAGCATCTAGTAACGAGCAAGCGATTGAATTCATCCCTCATGTTGAGCAATTGGCTCCCTTGAGCCACTTCATAGACATGTTTAAGAAATAGGTCTATGAGTCAACTTTCTCTCACAACACCCATTTCTCTATTCACATTCTTAACACCAATTTTCCCAAAATGAATTCCTCCATGTCCGAGAAGAGAGAGAAAAGGCTCATAACCATCATGTGATTCATCACAATCAGCCATGCAACAAAAGAAAAAAGAACAAAAAAGGGTATTCAGAAATCAAATTAAAAATAGTAAACTACAAGTCCTAAATAAACTCATTACACCAATTGTTCCCCGGCAACAATTCCATTTTTTATGACGTTCAAACCTACTACCTAAAGGAAGTCGAAGAAATTATTATTAGCATATTAACATAATAAAAGAGTTGGGATCGAATCCCACAGGGATAAATATAAGGGAAATTAAATCGATCAAGGACTAATGGCTACCAACTACAACTTAATAAGTAAACAAAACAATTATTAACTAATGGGGGGAGTTCTAAGCTAAAACTACTCCTAAGGGAAAATAGGGTAAGGATTAATCAAACAAGGGAGCAAGGATAGGGAATATGGGAATAAATAAAATCTCAATTGATCCATCACACTCAGAATTAAATAAAATCTATGGTTAGACTAGGTTTCTTGTAATCACTGTCTTAATTATGATAACAATGATGTTTCGCAAGAGCTTGTTACAGCCTCTATACGCAAATCACTGAAAGACACATTGGCTTGAACAATTCATGAACAAAACTCCTAAAACCTTATCCATTGAGTTCGTTTTAGGAACTCAACACACGAACCCATGACCATCATATAAACCCTCCACTTTAACTACACACTTTCATGTAATAATTGAAGATCTAAGCTATATTCAAGTTTGGGACCTCAAATCATAAGGTACATATGAAGGTTAGCATGAACCTATAAATCTATTAAGTCTAATCAAAGAAATTCAACGATAAACCAACTTGATGTTCAGTTGAATAATCAACTAAGATGAAAGCAAGAGAATCATTCCCCATCCATAATGAAATCAACATTCAAGCTTCATTAAATCTACAATTTATGAATTCAATAACAAGGAAAGAAAGAGTGAGTGAATGATTTTACAATAAAATCCCACACTCTTCAATCTACTCAAGCAATTATAAAATGCTTGCTCTAAATCCTCACCCAAAACTCAAAATCTAATCTAAGGTGTGTTTCTTCTCTCTCAATTCATATGGACTTGATGAAGGAATGTCTAGTACTCTAGAAAAAGGGGTAGGAGTGTGTGTATATCCTATTTGGGACTAAATTGGTGAAATTCTGCATCTTCCCTAACACTGGTGACATTAGTACTTCGCGTTCGCGCCTAAGCATTCGCAATCGCGGATAGTAATCTACATGTTCTCCCCCTACGTGCCTGGACTTAGCCCATTCACACTTCACTGCATGCCACTACTCTATGTCTGTGAGCCTGAAGGCGGCATTCATGTAGATTAATATGATGCTTAGTATATTATTTCTCCTATTTATCTCTTTCTTGTTCCAATCTCAATTCTTCTTAGCAAAACACTATTTACAACATATATACCTAAAATATTCACCATTCAAAGCATAATTAGCCTCGAGTTATAAAATTAACAAAACAAAATCATAATAAAATAGTAAGAAATGAGTGTAAATTATGCACACATTAGGATACTTGCTCTAACAGAGTCAAAAATAGCACATATGCTTTAGGGAGTCGACAGAACCTGAAAGCTTCACCTTAATATAATTAAAAGCACATTATCTATCATTTCACATAATGTATATGAATTGATTGACCCCCATTCTACACTATCATATATCACTCCACTAATTGCGAGGAATCTTAAAAGAACACCTAACTGATTGAGTAAACCATTTGAGATGTCTACGTCAATCGGTGAGTTATTTCAGCTAGAAGGTTCTATTATAATTGTGTAGTAATTGTTTGTGATTGTGACACATTGGTTGACATTATTGAGCCAGAAATGGTGGAATTTGATGCTATAATGGATATGGATTGGTTGGCTTCTTGCTATGCCTTCATGGATTGTTGAACCAAAAGAGTGTACTTTGATTTTCCAAATAAGGCAGTCCTCGAGTGGGAAGGCAATGTTGGAGCACCAAAGGATAAGTTTATTTACTATTTTAAGTCAAGGAAGATGATAACACAGAGAAATATATGTCATTTAGTTAGAGTTAGGGATGTGGAGTTAGAATCACCATGTCACGACCCGGAAGGGGGACTAGATGTGACATGGAAAAAGATAACCCAAAATTCCTCGATCAAGCCATCATAGCATCCTTACACACATCATCGATTTAGAAGCATAGAAGTAAACACATAACACATAAGCTCTAGGGGAATCGGGGCTTTGGACTCAAGCTATAGGGATGTTGCTGGGAATAGGATGAACATGAATCACATAGCAAATAATAATTATCTGTAAGGGACGGGTAAGTAGGACTCTAGCTATGGGGGCATTCCGGATTAGGGGACTTTCCACATAAGCACATAATCCCAACATCGAGTCATAAGCATAATCAAATACCATTTCCATAATCAAGTCTCATAAACCATAATATTTCAATAGTCATAATATCCAACAAATACAATCCAACGTATAAGAGTTTAGTTTGTCCAACAAGCCTCTACATAAGATAAGCGGGGCCTCAACATAGTTTGAGGCTCACCCTAAATTCATAAGTAAAGAAAAGTAAAAATAATAATAGCTAGATAGAAAGTGGATATTTCCCTTGAACAAAAGGGCTTACCACAAGCAATAGTCTTCAAGATGATCACACATCTTCTGGTGGAAGATAGAAGTCGTCTCCGGTCCATACATGGTTAGAACATGTAGACAAAGAGTATGGGTTAGCACATAATATGCACTAAGTATGCGGGCATGCAATGCATATGATTATGTAGTATGACTAAGCAAAATGACAAGGGGACAAGTGATATGAAAGGAATGCACGTAGCCAAGAGATATATAACATTATGCTATGCCATGATGCATGAGATTCAATCCTACAATCATAATATAGCGGAGATGTAACCTCAACCAACAACAGAGGAGACCCAAGAGAGCTACTACCCGGATCCAGACTACTTGAAAAATAGATCCCTAGTCAACCCTTCATCAAGGGGATACATAACAAGTCAATCCCTATCTAGGGAGATAACCCATGGTGGCACATGGTTTGACGGAAAGGAGTATGGACCCTTGGAGATATTCCACCCCGACTCCAATTCCTCGATACTAAATCTCATCCCACGGGAATACATATATATACATGCAACTTCAAATTGGAGGATTTACATTCTTTTCAAAATCATGCATCGGACTTACATCCCTTTCAAAATCATGCATCATTAGTCAAAACCAAAACCATTGCTCAAACCA
>JBCEWC010014069.1:0-14621 GCA_038996855.1 Solanum aculeatissimum
TATATATATATATATATATATATGTATATATTAGTTCTATAGTGGATTTGTACATATGATTTTCAGGTTTTGGGTAGGTTGTTGTTGGATTATTTTGTGTGTTGATAGTTACCATTATGATTAGTTATTTAGGGCTGATACCATGGGTATTCGGTTGGCTGTCCTATAGGTGGAATCTAATAGGCGCCATCATGATATGAAAAGTTGGGTCGTGATAAGTTAGTATCAGAGCCAGATTCATTGGTCTCATTTGCATAGAGCTACCATCTAGTAGAGTCCTATGGATATATACGGGGACGTCTGTGACTTATCTTTAGGAGGCCACAGGATGGTTAGGAAACCCTTTTGTTGTTGACTCTGTTCATGTAGTATTGTCTGTTAACTTCTTGGAATCTGATAATTTTATCCTTTTCTCAGATATGCCGTGCAAGAGCTAGACTTCGGGTAGAGGTGGGCTTTGTCGTTAGTCCTCGATAGGGAGAAACCCCAAAGCCTATTGAGCAGTGACAAGATGCCCCAGGTCCCCCACAGTTGGAGGCACTAGTTCCCCTACAACTCGAATCGCTTTTATGATTACACTGGAGGTACATGCGACTATCGAGTATTGATAGCTGCACTTGGAGGCCTTTAGATAGGCTCAATTTCTCTAGCACAGGTCCTACTAGAGTACGCCCGTTCTAGTGAGTAGTTTAGTCATGAGGCCCAATGGGGTAGTTAAAAATGAGTGTGACATAAGGGAGGTTTTAGTGGATTCTCATCTAGACCGAGGAATAGACTGCCACCGAGGTTTCAAACTGTGTTATCTTTTTATTTGGTTTAAAGTTCTAGGGCTTTTGGGTCAGGTAAGTATGGCTGAGATACTGGAGATCAAGCCGCTCGGGGTTGTTTTGAGTGTGGGGCACTAGATCATTGGCTCAAATATTGTCCAAAGTGTATGGCAACTTACAATTTCATGAGCCACTAGATCAACTTCTTTACCTGCTGTTGGAGGCAGAGGATAGGACCAAGGTCGTAAATACAACTAGTATAAGAACCATAATGATCAACAAAGTTCTTAATAGGGTTCCAGGGCCCCATTAGAGGTGGTAGGCCAGTGGTAGAGGTGACACCAGAGATGGAGGCCGTCAGGGCCATTTTGACTTAGCCGTAGTGTAGTTAGAGGTCGAGGCTCTAGATGATTCCATCACAAGTATTACTATTTTGTGCCAACCATTGGGTTCATTTTTATTTGATTCAGATTCTACCTTTTCATATGTATCTATTTATTTTTATTTGCTTGAGTATGAGTCCTGCGCCACTTTCATCTCAGATTCGTGTATTGATTCTGGTGGGGAATTCTTTAGTGGGGGATCAGGTGTGCAGGTCATGTATGGTTACTCTGCAAGATGTTGACACCTGGATATTTGATATTTTTGGGTATTCTTGACTTTAAAGCTATCCCGGGTATGGATATATTTGCTCCTTATCATGTTGTGTTAGATGATTATGCCAGGACTGTTACCTTGGCTATTCCTTAGTCGTGTGGAAGGGGTTTGTTAGTCTTGTACCGATTGGTATTATGTTTTCTATTAAGGCTCTGAGGTTGTATCGATCGATTATTTGACATACTTGGCCCATGTTCATGATATGACAATTGAGGCCCTACTACGATGACGATTCGAGTAGTTTGTGACTTCTTGGATGTGTTTCCTACCAATTTGCCTGTGGTGCCACTAGAGAAAGATATTGAATTTGATATAGAGGTTAGATTACCATCAATTAAGGATCAGGGCAGAGGATATTTTGGAAATTGCATTCTGTAACCATTATGGCCATTATGAGTCTTTAGTTATGTTTTTCGAGGCTGAGTCTTTAGTGAATAATGAGTCTACCGGTGTGTGGTATATTGAGTATTTACTGTAATTTAGAATATCTGATGGTTGTTGAGAATATTGATGATTAGTACATTAATTATCTATTGCATTCTGTGACATCTACTATTATGTCGAGGCTACTAATGATCGATATGTCAATAATCGACTCTATTAGGATGTTACTCTACCTACTTACTATACTCAGGATTAGCTAGTGTTGATGTAATTAAATGATTGAAAGGTAAGGAAAAAAGGGGCTAAAGCCCCTATGTGTGAATATGATTGTGTTAGCTATTGTGTGCGACTAGTTTAGCATTAGTTATCCTGTGAGCTCTTTTGGGTTTGTCTGTGTGGATTGGTTGCATAAGGGAAAAGGAAATAGGGTAAAAGTCGTGTATATGGAATATGGTTAAGGTTGTGGATAATTGTGATTATTCGGATATCTATGGGTGCATTGAGGACACCTATTCCTACCCAGTTGATCACCTATTACATTTTAGTAGATTTAGTTGATGAAATATGTGATTGATCTTTTGGAGGATCTCTTAGTGGTTACTATTTTGATTCACTATTAGGTACAAATGAGTTGTTATACTTTTGATTTGTTGAAATTGTCAGAACTGTTGTTTGACACACTAAGGATATCCATGACTTTTATATTCACTTCTTACTATATATTCAGGATTAAAATCCCTATGTACTAAGGGTTAAAACCCCTATGTGTTCAGAGTTGGAGTCTCGATGTTCTCTGAGATTGGTGACGGGTATACATGAGAGTATCACCATTGAAATGGGGAAGTACAGTTTGGTCGAGGAGGTAAGCTTAGCACCTGATATATTGAGCCATTCAAGATTCAGAGGTGAGTTGAGCCTATAGCATACGAGTTAACCTCACCTCACACATATTCTGCTCCCTATACCAATGCTACGCTATTATATTCTGTGCGAGTCATGGGTGCTTTAGTATGATTTAGTTGAGTTAGATGATTGTCTGACATTATGGAGGAGCCAATAGCTATTTGGCTAGGGATATCAGGAAGGTGCACTCTAGGGCTGTACCAGTCATTAAAGTTTAGTAGCTCCATAAACCGGTTGAGAAGGTTTCCCGGGTGTTAGAGCCAGACATGTAGGATCAGTACCCCTAACCTATTTGAGCCTTCAGGTACGCCTTTATCTTTACTTTCGCGAATGAAAGTCTTTTTAGTGGGGGATGTTGTAATGACCCTCTAGGTTATTTTTAGTTTTTCACAAATATTGGGTCAGTTTGAGTATTTTCATAGTGACCACAGGCCAATTTTTGATATGATGATACTAGTAGTTTGGTTTTTGGGTGAGTCAATTGGGATTTATACAACTTTTTTAGATCGATGAAAGATTATAACTGTTAAATTAGTTTTCTGGTAAAATCTTTGTACATGGCCTCAGAGTAGAATTCTGATGGTTCCATCATCTTTAGAATGACCAAATTAGGCTAGGAGTATGGTTGTCTTGAGACTTGTGGGTTCCGATGCGGGTTTAACTGTTAATTTTCAAAATTAGTTCAATAATAAGCTAAAAAGTGGTTTTTGATGATAACCTAGGTTAACATTCTGAAAAGGGAATTTTGATGGCCTAGTCATCTTCAGAATGTCAAATTTAGTCTAAAATGACCTTTCATTAGATGGTGGGGAACTTCCGAATTCATTTTAACTCTTTCAATTCTTTTATTAAAAATTAGGTAGAAAGAAGTGGGACCCTCATTTTATTGTAGCAAGATCCATTGGAGATTTCGATCGCATTGTTGGATCCAAAACATAAAAAATGATGTGGTTGTATAGTTGGTTTGTGAGAAATGTTCGTCAAATTGTCCTAGAACACCTCATGGAAGTTTTGAGGAGAGCTGATGCAATAGAACAAGGTAACCCTCCACGTATGCGGCAGGCATGGGCAGGCAAGCCACACATCTGGGTAGCATGTATAAGGGCAGCTTCACGAAGGAGGAAGTGAGATTTTTCAAAATGTACTAACTTTATCAATTTTTATCAACTTTTAGTGATTCAAAAGGCTAAATTGTATAGAGTTTTGTGAGGAACGTCATGGGGACCTTGAATTTCAGCTTTGGTATGCATTTTGAGTTGAGCGGCATTTGGAGGCAATCAAGAGAGGTAAACCTTGCGTGGACTGATTCAAAGAATATGAATTCACTTTCCAGGTAGGCTAGGTTTTCTTACCTCTAGACCTAGTTGAAGTATATGTTGGGTGCCACTTTATTCTAGGGAATTAGTAGTTTAAAGGCTATACATTCTAGTTTAGAACGGTGATTATTGTCTGGACACTGTAAATACTATATCTGTTACATTAGCTAGTTTTTGGTGTTGGTTAGGTTGTAAATGTATCTGATAAGAACTGTGAAGGAAAGATGGATCACGACACAGGTAAGTTGAGTATTGGTGCTACTTCTGTAGATACATTTGACCATTTAAATACTGATTTGACCTACTGGGCTTCCTGATACGGATGCCTATGTTATATCCGACGGTTCTGGTTACTTGCTATTTATATTATGATTATGTCCTGTTAAAAGCTAAATGCAAACTTATGACCTGTGATTGCTACGTATGCCTATTTCGATACTTGTTTACTTATGTGTGTGGGTGGTTTGGTCCTGATGTTATGTAGTATTTACGAGGTTGGTTGTCCATTATACCCCAGGCTACATATTAGAACTCTGTGATTATGATTCTATTACTATGGTTCTGTTGGGGTACCATATTCTTGATTCTCTGGTGACTGAATTGTGTTTATCAGTGAGATGTACGCTATACCCTAGAGACCATCTATGTTTTCTACTGTTGTTCTGAATACTTATTACATTTGTTAGTTGGATTGACTACGATTATTCTTTATGCCTGTAGTTATCTTAGGCTTGGATTAACCTGTTAACGACTAGACAAGATCTTATACTCCTATTGATAAGGATATTTATTTGGTTGCTTATGCCTATTTGGGTTGTCTGGTATTGGGAAACATGCTACACATATGGAGAGTGATTATCTGTTGTACTCCTGACTACATACTGAGGGTTTTCATTATGTAGGGATATTTGGTTGCATTGATCAGTGGGATTGTCTACTATTTTGTCCTCGGATGTGTTACATTTATCAGCTGGTCTTTCTCTTATTATTCTGGACACTTGTTATGCTTATTAACTGGGTTGGTTATCATTGTTCTAGATACTTGGGATATTCCTGGTTATCCTTTTTCTATAGGCCTTAGCCTAGGCTTAAGCTAATGTTGCCCTAGATTTGCATTGTTCAAGCCTTACATTGGTACAAATATGCATGATTTGACTGGAGGGGCGCCAATTTTGGGAGACCAACTTAGCAGTTGATTATACTTGAGTTCAAGTCCCAGATGATTATACTGGGGATTGAGTCCCTGGTGGCTATTCCTATGATTCTAGTCTTTAGTGGCCATGCCCGTGTGTCCGAGTCCTAGGTGACGCTCCACGTGGATCGAGTCTCCAGTGGCCATGCCCATGTGTTTGAATCCAGGGTAATGCCTCTATTGGTTGAGTTCTAGATGATTTTTCTGAGGTTGGTGACTTAGTTGATTGTTCCTGGGTTAGAGTTCCAGTTGTTTGTTAGACCACTTGGCCCTGGCTAACTTCCCCGACCGGAGGCCAGGTGGGGAAGGGGGTGTGGTACTAGGAGTGACATTTAAGGGTATGAGACCCTATCTGATACTGTATCCTATACTTGTTGAGGTTGCATACCATCTATTACTGATCCTTATATCCCTACACCTATACATAACCTGATTGTGTGTGGGTGTACCTATGGGGCTTATGGGGGCCAATTAGAGTACATATATAGATACTAGAGCCTTACACCTACATACAACACTATACCTCGACCATATGATAGTTGTGCTATGGTTCTATTCGGGTTACGTCGGTTGGTTCCATTGTACATTTCTTGGTCCTACTCAGTGGGGTTCTCCTCGTGCCACAAACATTGTTGACACTTGATCTATGAGTTTTATCAGTCGATATAATTGCACATTTCTTGGGTTCGTTAAGTTGGGGTTCTGTGGTTCTCCAGACATGCTTATCTTTTGAATTGGATTCAAATATCTAGCGTTGCAATATTTTGTTACATTTTATCTTACCATATTTACTGTATTTCACTCAGCCGATCGATGATTCCTACTGGTACTTTTCACCGGTACTCACCTTATATTTCTGCATCTACTCATGGTGCAGGTCTTGGTATGAGCAGTGAGAGATGATCTAGGGAAGTTGTAGCTATTGCAGGAGACTTTTGGTGAGCATCGAGCCATATTTGCTATAATCTATAGTCTCCTTCTGTTCATTGGACCATCTTTTGTATCCATACATTGGCCTTGTATATATATAATTTTGATTTGTATGTGTAGGCAGCTATTCTGGTTATGTATAGATATATGTATATAAAATTTTGTTCTAGGTCTATAGTAGCTTTGTATAGGTAACTTCCAGGTTCTGAGTAGGTTGTTATTGACTTGCTTTGTGTGTTTCTAGTTATAGTTATGATTAGTTATTCAGGACAGGTATCGTGGGTATAGGCTTCTGATAAACTCTGATGTTCTGCTAGCCCAACACTAACTCTTTGATATATTTTTTCCTGGAAGTACCCCTGATCCCATTGATAACGGGTGGGCCCAAATAATTCAATCGGGGTAGTTGCCGAACCATACCACATAGTTCCGGCAACAACAAAAGTTGCAAAAAAGATAGCAGCGATACTACTAGAAAGGACGATTTTGATATTTCCCATACGCAATCCTTTGTATAGACGTTGTGGCGGATGAACGCTAAGATGGAATAGGCCCGCTAATATGCCCAATGTACCTGCTGCAATATGGTGAGAAGCTATTCCTCCTGGAACAAAAGGATCAAAACCTTCCACGCCCCATGCTGGATTTACTGGTTTTTTGGGCCAACCAACTGTACCCTTTTCCGTTATAAGTAGGAAAGAGAGGAGCATGATCTCACGAATTACTTCTGTATAAATTCAGAAATTATATGTAAGAACCATAACATTTTGCGATTCATTGGTAAATTGATTTTGATTCTCTATTAACCAATAATGTGGAACTGTTAACATGGTTAAAACAAACTGTTTGAAGTCTAGACATAGCATGGTACACTTTCTACCACTATGGTAATATAGAGGTGGTTTCAAAATAAATATTTTATCGATATAGGATACTTATATTGATAAAATGATTTTAACCGCTTATTGTAAATAGTAGAAATGGGGATTTTACCCCCTTTATCTAATGCTGAATCGACGACCTATTGTATGTAAGAATAACTTTTTGGATTTGAAAAAAAAAATAACTTTGCTAACAATTACATATTTTGGAGTTTGTCAAAAGAGTCCTCCGATTATTTTGGTCTTATATTAGTTTCGATATCTTTTTGGAATAGGAACAAAGAAGAGAAGATAGGCTCATTACATTCATAAAAAAAGATATGAGAAATTTACCTTAAGTAATTAAGTAATTGAGCGTGAGAGCCAAATGAATCGAAAGATTCATGTTTGGTTCGGGAAGGGATTATGGAATTTGGGAAAGGAATTGAAAAATAATCTACTTTCATTAAGTGATTTATTAGATAATAAAAAATAGAGGATCTTGAATACTATTCGAAATTCAGAGGAACTGCGTGGTGGGGCTATTGAACAACTTGAAAAAGCTCGTTCTTGCTTACGGAAAGTAGAAAATCGAAGTCGAGCAGTTTCGAGTGAATGGATACTCCGACATAGAACGAGAAAAAGGGAATTTGATTAATTCAACTTATCAGACTTTGGAACAATTAGAAAATTACAAAAACAAAATGATTCAGTTTGAACAACAAAGGGTGATTAATTAAGTCCGACAACGGGTTTTCCAACAAGCCTTACGAGGAGATCTAGGAACTCTGAATAGTTGTTTGAACAACGAGTTACATTTACGTACCATTAGTGCCAATCTTGGCATGTTGGGAACAATGAAAGAAATAACTGATTAGTCTTTCTACTGTAGGTATTATTTTTTTCTTTCAAAAAAGACTAAAGAAAGAATCATGGTAACCATTCGAGCTGACAAAATTAGTAATATTATCCGTGAATGTATTGAACAATATAATAGAGAATTAAAGATTATAAATACCGGTACACACAACTAATAAGAGGGGAAACAATCGCAAAGCGTAAGGCACACATTTCTAGGCACACTGGCAAATTTTAATGGTAAAAATGTGAAGATCTTACCTAAATCACTTAGGGACCTCTTGGGAGATTTCTATTCAGCTTCTCTATTATTTTAGTACAAAAATGATTCTTTTTCAACTTTAAAACATCAAAATAGCCTACATATAGTTGGGCTTGACCCAACCCAGCCGATGATCCAGTTTCCTGCTCGGGCAGTTGTGGTAAAACTCTCATAACGTTTTAATTATGAAGTCGAATTGATACGCAGTTTTGTGTGTTGAAAACTATACTTTTAGATCTTGAATTTTATAGGTCATGGATCTTATAACTCTTTATATTTTGAGAGATATGATCTGATATATTTGACCCAAATTTAAGAAAGATTTCTTAATGAAGCTTACAGTAACTTTGGCCAAACTTTATCTTGAAACTTCCTTGACTCTGAAACCTAACATATGAACTTTGGGCTATTAAAATACCCTTTAAAAATCCATTATTATCAAATTATGTACTCTTAGTCCCATCCAAGAAGTGAAACTCAATTTAAACCTTCCAAAAAGGGTGAGATGCTATTTGGGCCATCCCAAATATGTATTTTGGGGATTCCTTTGACTTAAATTCTAATCCTTTGATATTAACACCTATTTGTAGGTTTATTACCCTTAGGTTCTATCCAAAATCATATATGCCTTATACAATATACCACACTATGTATATTATGGAAAATAAGAAACACAGAGTCCCACAGCTCGATAGATATGTACATTGGCCCTGCGATGGTCGTGATTCCATTTCATACATGACCTATAATTCCATTACATTCTTTTCTAGAATTACATTGCATTATCAGTTTGGTTCATCACTAGTATTATTACTATTCATGATTATATGGTATTATGTACTAACATTTTAGATGTAGGTGATAGGATTAATTATTATTACATATTCGATTTCTCTTACCCAGTCAGTTGAAATTACTGGGTACATTTTGGTGTACTCATCCCTACATTATTTCCTCATTGTAGATCGTAAACAGGGTCTAAGATAGGGTGGTTGATCATTCCACCTCAGTATTGGTGATACTGTCCAGGTCTCAGTAATGAGGTTCAGACTTTGAGTCATCGTAGATCTCTAGGTTCCCTTTTCATTTCTGTTCTCTTAGACTATGTACCAATTATTATGAGATAGTCTTGTATTTTTCTTTGAGAAAGACTTGTATTTCATTTGAAGCAGTTTTACTAACTCTACAGTAATGTTTCATATGCTCTTTTACTTATGGCTCTAGTTTTTAGGATATATGTTGATGTGTTGTGTTAGTTTTTCTTTATTTTATTCTTCTTAAGTCATGACCCATTTTGGGTCATGACAAGTTTGGTATCAGAGCTCTAGGTTTATTGGGCTCAGGAGTCTAGAGCAGGGTGTCTAGTAGAGTCTTGTGGATTAGTGTGTAGACGTCCGTACCCATCTCTGGGGGCTAAGGGATACTTGATAGAAAAAATTGCATTATTGATTTTATTTGTGCATTTCTTCATATCAACCAGTTTGAAAGTATCTAATCCACTCCTTCTACGTAGATGTTGATTACCAGATCCCGTTGATCCATGAGAGAGCTTAAGGTAGCTAGTGTGGCTCCCACTCAAGGTTGAGGTAGGGTTTTTGAATGGGGTTAGGGACTGAGGACTTGCTAGAGGGATGGATCCACCCAGAGAATAGATTAGATCGTCTTCTCCAGAGTTTGAGTGTGAGTCATAGAGGCCTATAGACTCTGTTCCATTATCTCTAGATGCTACACCCTCATTACGGGAGCTACTTCTTCGTATATTGGCTAGGCTTTAGAGGGTTTCTCTGACCATCATTTTTCCTGATGCACCAACTCCTACAATCTTGAGTGACCCTTCAGCAACTTTACTGAATCTAGCATGTGAACCTTCCCAGATTGGGTTAGACTACGACTACTAGTGTGTGAGCTATTTTTCGAGCCTATTTATGTTTCTAGCCCAGTAGGTGAATCATTAGTGGTGAATCGAGTGTACTGGGGGTGTGTTGTTACTTTCATGAGGAGAGAGACCATTGTTGATTTGATATTGTTAGATATGGTGGACTTCGATATGATATTAGGTATGAATTGGTTATCCCCTCATTATGCTCTTTTTTATTTTCATACGAAGACTGTGACTTTATATTTCCTAGATTTACCCCAGTTGGTGTGGCCTGGAGCACCTAGCTCCTATCCTAAGGGAGCTATCTCTTATATGTGTGTCTATCGGTTGATAGAAAAGGGTTTTTTTTCATATTTAGCTCATGTTCGGGCTGTTTCTCAGGAGTCCTCATCATTGGAGACCACTAGGGTTGCTAGAGAGTTCTTGGATGTATTATCGATTGATTTGCCTGGTGTTCCTCCAGATCCTTACATTGACTTTGCTAGTGATGCGGAGTCAGGCAGTAAGCCTATTTCTATTTCCCCCTATCAAATGTCTCCAGCTGAGTTGAAGGAACAATTGGAAGATTTGTTAAAAAAAGGTTCATTCGTTCGAGTATATCTCCTTGGGGTGCTCTTGTCTTTTTGTGAAGAAGAAAGATGGCACTATGCGTTTATGTTATAACAATCGATATTTAAACAAAGTGACCATCAAGAATAAGTATCGCTTGACTTGCATTGATGATCGTTTGACCTGTTATAGGGTGCCTCAGTGTTCTCCAAGATTGATTTGAGGTCTGACTATCATCAGTTGAGAGTTCGAGAGTTTAGCATCTCGAAGACAACTTTTAGGAACCATTATGGGCATTATGAGTTCGTAGTTATGTCTTTTAGGTTGACTAATGCCCTTGTTGCTATTACAAAGATGATGAACCAAGTATTCAAACTCTATAGCAGCTCTGTTAGCTAGATTGACTCAGAAGGTTATGGCATTTCAGTAGTCACATGATTATGAGGCATGCTTTCAAAAGCTCAAGGATTTATTGACTTCGACACCTATTTTTGTTTTACTCAAGGAGGGAGTTCTATTTGTGGTATATTATGATGCTTCTGATGTGGGTTTGGGTGGTGTATTGATGTAAAAGGGAAAGGTGATAGCCTATGCTTTTAGGTAGTTGAAGGTGCATGAGAGAAACTATCCTACCCATTCTTTAGAGTTAGTTACGAATGTGTTTATGTTGAAGTTGTCCTGACATTATTTATATGGGGTGCATTATGAGGTTTTTACCGATCGCTGAAGTCTTAATACATCTTTTCTCAGCATATATTGAACATGAGATAGTGTAGGTGGTTGGAGTTGATTAAGGACTATGATATCTCTATTTTATATCACCCCGAGAAAGCCAATATGGTGGTTGATGCTTTGAGCCGGAAGGTCACTAGTATGGGAAGTTTTGCATTCTTGAGGGCTGAGGAGAGGCCCATGGCTTTAGAGATTTAGTCGTCTGCTATTAGATAGTTCATTTGGACATTTATCCCTCTTATAGTATTTTGTCCTTTGTTGGGGATAGATCTTTCTTGCTTGATCATATATGTGCTCACCAGTTTGAGGATCCCAAATGGTGCATGATTCATCATAAAGTGTTGAGAGATGAAGCCAAGGCGGTTGTTATTGCTTTTGATGGTATTCTGAGGATTAATGGTAGAGTTTGTGTACCTAAAGTTGGAAATTTTGTGAGATTGATATTGGGGGAGGCCCATGGTTCTAGATATTCTATCCATCCGGGTGTGGCTAAGATGTACCATAATTTATAACATTATTGGTTGTTTTGCATGAGAAGGGATATAGTTGAGTTTATGGCCAAGTTTTGGAATTGTCAACGAGTTAAATATGAGAACCGAAAGCTCAATTGATTGATGCAAAAAATGCCCATTCCTGAGTGAAAGTGGGAAAGAGTGACTATGGACTTTGTTATAGGTTTGCCAATGGCTTTGGGCAAGTTTGATTCAGTTTGAGTAGTGGTTGATCATTTGATCAAGTCAGCTCACCTTTTACTTGTGAAGACTAGCTATACTGCAGAGCAGTTGGCTAGGTTGTTTCTCCGGGAGATAGCCAGATTGTATGGTGTGCCAGTGTCTATAGTTTTCGATAGAGGATCTGTGTTCACCTCTCATTTTTTGGTAGGTTCTACAGCGTGGTATGGGTACTAGAGTGGATCTGAGTTTAGCTTTCCACCCCTAAACAGATGGTCATTTTGATCGCACCATTCAAGTTTTGGAGGATATGATATGGGCTTGTGTGATTGATTTTGGTTCCCGATGAGACCAATACCTACCTTTGGCAGAGTTCGCAAACAATAATAGTTACCATTCTAGCATCTGGATGTGTAACAACCTAGAATTTTTAGAACCTAGCAAAATTGATTAACCTTTAATTTGAAATACCATGGTTGTTTAACGATCTTCCTGAGTCTCTCTTGAATGGCCGTATTCAAAGAAAACACATTGGTTAAGTTTTACATGACGACTTGTAGAAGTACTGAATTTAAATGCCCATATCTTCTAGCACAAGTAGAAATGGTTGCTCCATGACCTATCAAATTAAATTTCTTTGAGTTATCTTTCCAACTCACTTGGTTTCACTTTATTCAGAGTTCGGATGAAGAAGTTATGGCCTTTTTGGTGGGACTGCCTGCACAAGGATCGTTTCTGGAAATTGGCTAAGGCAAGTTACCAGGGGACCCCATACGGACCGTGTGACCTCTCACGGCCCATGAGAATGCACTTGAGTGATGATTTCTTCCAAAAACTTGGTTTTAAGTGTGTAAAAGCCATGAGGTGCCCCTTGGCCTTGTATGTGTGGAGTATTGGGCCTTAAATTCGAATTTTTGACCAAGACGTCCATCACATGAACCCCACACGGCTCGTGTGACACTTCATTGACCTTGTGGTGGCTCGTGAGTTGATACATAGCCTTGAAAACCATATTTTGGCCAAGGCACTTCACACACTAACCCTTCACGGACCATGTGACACCAAACGGTTCGTGAAGTGGTCCGTTTGGGCGTTGAAATGAAAATTATTCAAAGTATGGAATCTCATATGGACCATTGGAAGGGTAAACTTTAGCTGGTTTTATCTCTCAGCACAAAATGAAAAGGGTGGCCCATTACATATCCAATTAAATCTCTTTGAATTATCTTTCCAGCAAAACTAGATTTACTCAATTCCGAGTTCATAGTAAAATGTTATGCTCATTTTTGTAGGGACTTCCTAGGCTGAGTCAGTGAGTCTCATGACCAGTGAAGAGGCTCACGATCCGTGAAACCGTCCGTGAGAGCTACGGGTTAAACTTCCAGATTGCATTTTATTGAGGCATTTTTGATAATTTGACCCATTCCCAAGGTCTTTTATGACCTTTAAACTTATCCTAAACACCCAAATCAGATTATACCCTCTCACTTACTCTCATTCCTAATTCAAACTCACAAATTCAAATCCTAAAATACTTTCTACTAGTCTTGAGGTTGAAGATTCAATCGGGGATTTAAGGAGGGCTTTCTTCTTCTCAATTCAATTCCTTCTGCATTCTTCTTTGTTATCTAAGGTATGTGAGAATTTATTCATGGCTCCTTTCAACCATGAAGCCCCAAATTAATTTCTTCAATTGATTTTATGAAATTATACTTACTTTAAATATGGGTCTTTAAATCTATTGTTGATTTAATTAAATTGAAGTGTGGATTGTATTTAATTGTTAATTTTAAAGTGAATTAAGCCCTAATTTTTTGAATTTCATTGATTTTATGAAGGTTCAATTATGCATGTCCCCTTACACTTTAAATCTATGCATGGGTAATATTAATTGAGTTTTAATTGTTGATTTAACTTTGAATTTTATATGGATTCTTCTTATTATGAATTCTAGTTTCCCATGCTATTCTCATCATCATTCATGACACATGCATACTTGAAACTTGATTTTGATGAAACTCTTGTTATGGGCTTAGTCCCACCTAGACTTGATTTGACTTGATTTTTGAAAGACATGGGATATGACTAGAATGTGATCACATCTTGTCTTGACTTTGCTTTTTGAGCATCTTGGGTGTTTACACCACCTTGTACTTGCATTGAATGAGCTACTCCTATGCATTGATCCTTGCACTTGATACTTGAATTTTAGTTTTGGCTTTTGAGCCTAATTTTGCATTGTGTTGATTTGAAAGACAAAACTCCGTTTGAAATTACGTATATGTATATGTATTCCCTTGGAATTAGACTTAGTACAGAGGGATTGGAGTCGGAGTGAACTATCTCTAAGGGTCCATACTCATTTTCGTCAAACCATGTGCCAACATGAGATTCTCCCTTTTTGGGATTAATTTGTATTTCCCTTTTTTAGGTTGACTTGGGATCTACCTGACAAGTAGTCCAATTCCAAGTAGTAGCTCGCTTGGTCTCTCTTATTTTTTGTTGAGGTCACATCTCCGCTATACTATGGATCTATCGATAAATTATTTGATCAACTTCAAGGGGACTACTCATTTCACAAAGCTATCACTACTACAAAAAATACTTTTACCGACAATTATTTTGTGGCAATAATTCTATTGCCGTTAAATAGTTCTTTAA
>JBCEWC010014070.1:0-14621 GCA_038996855.1 Solanum aculeatissimum
TCATTGGTGCAACAATAAAAGTATGATCACAAACACATTAGACAAAGATGACAAACGCTGCAAAAAAATTGTAGTAGATATTTGTGACAAGCCAACAGGAGAAACAACGTCGTCGTTTAAAGACGATGAAGTTGAATGGTGGGCAAATTTACTGGAAAATTGCAATGAATTTGAACATGAAGTAGCTGTAACTAATTATGAAAAAACATCAACAACATTATTGCATGAGGAAATATAACCACAGCTAATTAATGGCGGAGCTAGTAATTCCATGCAACAAAGACAAAATGACGATTGGGATGAATTTTCGTTTGATGTTGACTTATGGAAGCTTCTTGATTAAAGGGATATTATTGTAGACTTGTATTAGGGATACAATCGTCCTTTATACTTTGTATCCCAACTACAAGTTGTTAGGGAAGTAATTTTGAATGTTCTGCAATTATTATAAGTGCATTTCACTCTATAATTTTTAGGTTATCTATTTGATTTAGGGATGGACATGAATATCAAAAAATTAGATTGAATCGGATTAAATCCATTCTTTTCTTTTGGTTCTTCGGTTCTCTATGTGCTTTTAAGTTATATATAATTTTGGAATTAGCATAAATACTAAAGAATTTGAAAAAATTAAACTTAATCGAATTGATTCAATTTTTTGTTTTGGTTCATTTTGGCTCTTTCGAATTTTAATTTGATTCCTCAATTTTTGGTAAATCATATAAGAGCAAACCAAATACCGATCAAATCGAGCTAATTCATTTCAATAAATGGAATAAATTAATCAAAATATTAATGTCACGATAAAAAAATAGACGTGATGACACTCGTCTTATCCCACCAAGACAAGTAAGCATAAAACTCAATTATAATGATGAAATACGAAATAATAATAAAAGTGAAAGTGTAACAACGAATAATAATGCAGATCATAAGTCAGCTTAATCAAAACCCCCAAACCCTGGTTGTCACGTGCACAAACCTCTAATGTATTATAATAAATTTGAAAGAAAAATATAAGTCTCAAATAATGTTGTCTCTAAAGTAGAATAAGATCATGAATAGAAAAAGGAGGGTTCCCTGAAATGACAAATAACAACCACACTAATCTCCACGGGAAGTCTCGAATAATAAGAGAAGAGAGAGTATCACGAATATCGGAGCTCATAACCTACACAAAGAAAGGAGTGAGTACCAATCATACGGTACTCAGCAAGCGAACTTCTAAATGTAAAGTCAAATAATATAGAATACGAGTACTCCTAACGCTCCAACCGAACTTCCATAACTACAATCTGCATAACAATTAGCTCAACCTAACAATTCATAATTTACATAGTATATAGTTCAATAATAACACACCAACCATTATAGATCAACATATGGGAGCAAGTTCATCAAGTAAAAGTTTCACAAAAAGGCATTCATAAGTCTACCAATCATAAAGATATGCAATGTAATGAAATGCAATGTCAAGTATAGTGATGCATGTCTAATCTAGTCATTTTAGCTTGTAATTGCATATTTAGTGCAAAATTATAACAACTTACTCAAGAAATAATTTTACTTGTGGGCAATTCAACAAGACATGAGTCGATGCAGACTTAAACTCCATTGCATTAAGATCCCTCCTTGTACATTTTTTTTAACCTTTGCCTGGTTGATTGAAGATTGATAACGATTTTGCAAAAGGATTTATCTCACCATCATCGTTGTGATGATTGGGTCTATTTCGCAAGCATGGCACATCACTTAAAAAATAGTAAGAACCAAAATGAGTTGTTGCCCTTGTAAGATAGGCTTTAACTATTGAACCTTCAAGTCTATGCCTTTGCTTTATACTCCATTTAGACACTCCAATAGTCCTACATAATATTATATTATAATTAATTTTGATAAAAATATTGATAAAAAAGAAAATATTAAGAGTTAAACTGTTACCTCTCATCACATATATCCATCTGTATTGAACCGGGCCTCCGAGGCGAGCTTCATGCACTAGATGCACGGGAAGATGCTCCATCACATCCTAAAATCCAGGTGGAAGAATCTTCTCAAGCTTATTTGTAATAATAGGAATGTTCTATTCCATCTTAGCTAGATTGTCTTCCCTCAATGTATTAGCACACAAATCTTTGAAAAACAAACTAATTTCTATCATAGGTTTTCAAATTCTATCAGACAAGCCACTAAATGTAATGGAGAGTAATATTTCCATGAAGACGTGACAATCATGACTTTTCATATCATATAGCTTTCTGTGCTCCATATCGACACACTTTTCTAAATTTGAGGCATGCTCATCGGGCATCTTAAGTTACTCGACCTATTCACATATTTTACGCTTCTGATCCATTGTAAATGAGTAACTAGCCTTAAGCTTGAAGTCTTTATTGTCTGGTATATCCTACAACCATAGCTCTTTTCGCCTATAGTATTCAGGTAAGTCCATTCTAGCTTTAACATTATCTTTTGTCTTGACATGAATATCCATTACTGTATTAAATAAATTATCAAAGTAATTTTTTTCAATATGCATGACATCAAGATTATATCGAAGAAGATTATCCTTCCAATATGGTAACTCCCAAAATATGTTCTGTTTTGTCCAATTATGTGCAATACCATACCCGTCAAATTTATACGGTGGTTCTTCTGTAACCTTTGAAAGGTGTCGTACCCTCTCCCAAACTTGTTCTCTAGTCAAAATTGGAGGTGGACTATATTTTTTCTAACTGCATTTTTCATACTCTTAAATTCATGATCTATTGGCAAAAATCGACGATGACAGTCAAATCAAGAATTTTTTCGACCATGTTTTAAAGTGAATGATTTAATATTTTCCATACAGAAGTACAAGCTAACTTACCAGCATTCATCCACCCTGACAACATACCATATGCAAGAAAATCATTAATAGTCCACATTAAGGTAACTCTCAAATTAAAATTTTACTTAAGAGGCACATCAAATGTTTTAACTCCTTCAATCGACAATTGTTTCAACTCATCAATCAAAGGTTGCAAGTATACATCAATCAAGACTTTTAGATTACGCGGGCCAAGAATGACGCAATTCATAAATATATATGGACTAGTCATATACATCTCAGGTGGAAGATTATAAGGTGTTAAAAATACTGGCCAACAAGAATATGGTGCAGCAGAAACAAAATATGGAGTAAATCCATCTGAACATAAACCTAACCTAATATTTCTTGATTCGACTGCAAATTATGGATAGGTTCTATCGAAATGCTTCCAGGCCTCTCCGTCGGATGGATGCATACAACCTCTTTAATATTGGTATAAGAGGTAAGTAATGCATCGCTTTAACAATAACTTTCTTCCCGCTAGGAGACCATTTATAATGAGATTTTCCATAAAATTTACATGATTCTAGATCAATATCATCCTTATAGTATAACATGCAATCATTTTCACAACAATGAATTCTCATGGATGACAACCCTAACTTTGACACCAACTTTTTTACCTTATAGAAATTATTAGGTATCTCTATTTTAGGGTCAATCAAATCATGCATAAGGTCAATCACTGAATTCATTTCTCCTTGAGGAATATTCCAATCTGATTTGATACATAATAACCTAAGAGTAATAGACAATTCAGAGTGTGCACTTCCCTCGTATAAAGGTCGACTAACAACTTTTAATTGTTCAAAGAACTTTCTACATTCAACATTGGGAGCTTCTTCAATATGATTACCAAATTCAGAATCAGAATGCACCCCATATGCATCCTGAATCATTTCATGCATTCTATAATTTTGTGTATTAGACTACACTGCACTACTACTTTCATCAACAACATAATGTTGAAATACATCAAAACTATTATCAATTTCTCCATGACTAGTCCACACTGTGTAATCTTTTTTAATCCATTTCGATAGAGATAAAGCTCAATAATATCCGATTTTTTATAATTCATACATTGGCATATGTTACAAGGACACTTAACTATGCTGCTACGTTGAAAAGATTCTAGTTTCTTTGTATACTCCACAAAATCAGTGACACCTTCTACAAATTCAACCCTCAACCCCACTCGACCAAGATTAGTCATATTATACATCCAACTATGATCCATCTATACGAAGATCACAAAATTTAAATTAATAAATACTAAATTAAGTAATAATTTACAATCCTAAAAATCATTATAACATTCTACTTAAACATATAAAATTCTGCAATCATCATACTTTGCATCACTTTAGAGTCTTTACTTCTTGGAGAATTCTAAAAAAGTAAAGCCTAGTAAGTTGCCCGCTCGTTATGGTACTTGTGTGTTTCATGAATTTGGTAGCACATTAAGGTATTTATTTTTTGGTAGTAAATTATGAAACTTGTGTACTTAATGAGATTATTTTAACTAGTAATGAAGAAGTGTAGAATAAATGATCTCATAGAATGTAATTTGTAATAGTGAAGTGTTGCTAAAATTTTGTCATTGTAATTTTGAGCTTCCGATGACAAGCATCACAGTTCTACTTATACAAATAGACTAGATATCCCTCTTGGTTGAATAGTAATTCATGCCTTGAAATACCAAATTCAGGTATTTTCTAAGTCGCCAGAATGGTCTGTCCAACTACTTTTATTTTTCTTATTTTGAAGGAGCTCTCTTCAATAGTTTACATATCCTCATTAAGGCTTAAACAGTAGCAATGTCATATGCAGGGTTATTTGATGCCTTATTAATTGGTATCTTTATTGGATCATCTCTACAGACAACTTTTGCAAATAGTTGATTTTCTGTTCCTCTCTACTTGTGTATTAGGTAAACATTATGCAAAAATTTAAAAGCTCCAAGTAATGCAGGACCTTTAACACTTAGCTTTGACTCCAAATTATTGAGTTTACATAGAAATATACAAGGATGAACCTACATATGAAATTGGTTCTCACCTTTTTTAAACCATTGGTTCTCACTTTATTAATTATTGAGCTTTATAATTCTAGGATTCTCCTAATAAATTTTATTTTTAAGTTTTATAATATTTGAATATTTTATTCTTTATGAATTCCCCAAGAGTCTTGAACCATCTAAATGGATCTTAAGTAGGATACTAATGTGTAGATGGGGTCTCTGGTGTATCACATCTTTTTCTTTGACAGTAGTGTTTATCATCACTATTTTGACTATGTCTGCAAATAAAAATTAATTTATGAGTACATGCTTTTCTTATAGTCCACACCAACTATTCTATCAGTGCATTCTTCCTGATTTAGTTGACACCAACTATTCTTCCCTTCCCTTCTTTCCTCCCCCCCACCCCCCCTCTCAAAATAAATTGAAAGAATTGAAGAAAAAAAACTGTTCTTCTAATGATCCTAAACCTTAGCCTAGAGAAGTATTTTTGACTTCAAAATAATGCTAGGCTGAGAAATTTATAGAGGAAGAAATTGTTTTTCTAATGATCCACTACCTGACTTTTATAGAGGAAGAAACAAGAAATTAACCACAGTGAACATTTTTTACACATTAAAATATATTGGCCATCAAAAGCAGAACTCTCGAAAATGAAGAAGAGGGCAAAGGATGTCGATGAAAATTTATTCATCACAGATCAATAGGAATTTTAGCCCATTATTTCAAATTATTCATATTCAGAATCAGAAAGACATATTTTGCTGTTGGTTCCTTAATATTTGATGTGTGTGTTTCAACTACAACCACATACCACCCTACAATATTTTAGTCACATATGTCATCTAAGAATATTAAAAATAGTCAAATGTGCCTATTTTGTATCTTAATATAAATTCAATCTCTAAATTTTCTCTAGAAATCCATATTTTGCCTAATGGTGTATCATTTATACATCTACCACGGACCACCTTGCAACATTTTAGTCACATATGTCATCTAAGAATATTAAAAATAGTCAAATGTGCCTATTTTATATCTTAATATAAATTCAATCTCCAAATTTACCAAGAAATCCAAAGTTCGCCTAATGGTGTATCATCTATACATCTACCACGAACCACCTTACAATATTTTAGTCACATATGTTATCTAAGAATCTTAAAAATAGTTAAATGTGCCTATTTTGTATCTTAATATAAATTCAATCTCCAAATTTGCCCAGAAATCCAAAGTTTGCCTAATGGTGTATCATCTATACATCTACCATAGACCACCTTACAATATTTTAGTCACATATGTCATCAAAGAATCTTTAAAATAGTTAAATGTGCCTATTTTGTATCTTAATATAAATTCAATCTCCAATTTGCCCCAAGTTTGCCTAATGGTGTATCATTTATACATCTAATGTAGTAGCTTATGTAACCAGCATACCCCTCAGCAAAAAATACACAGAGAAAAATAGAAGCTGATGCACTTTCTTTTTTACTGATAAGTACTTGAGAAAGAGAAATGGGATGGGAGAACAACTATGTTCAACTAACACAAAGGTAGCGAACTAAGTGGGAAAGGAAAAATGTTGAGTGGAAGATAAAAAGACATCAAATAAGAAACATGAGCTAAAAGCACAAATACTTGGCCAAAGCAAAGTTTCATTTAATATCTACAAAGCTTTTACACTGTCCAATCATTTCATTCACTCCAACAAAGCCAAGCAATTGGATTGATGATCCTAAAATAAAGAGACATTAATTTTTGGCATTGAACAAAAACCCAATCTTCAAGATTAGAATGTAATGTATAGATATATTTTTAGAAGGATTATCTCATTAGAAGGTTCATTATGACAATCATCAATAGACTGGAAGCTACAGAAAATAGAGTTGGAAGCTAGTAGTTAATTTTGATACTGCACAAAAAATCAAGCTTCAAGATTAGATTTGATCCCTAGCACTAAAATAGGTAGGACTTCCCCCGGAAGATTCAACATCACTGTCACCATATGTAAACTAGAGTTTAAAACTAGAGCTCTCCTCTTTTTCTATAGTAAACTTAGATATCTTCAAATCAACAAAGATGACCTAAACATATGGAGCTCAGCTAAACTATGGGAAGAGAAGGCCACAACTCTCTAGAGGAGATTCTATTCGCATATATATGAGCGAGCATCCATTACCTACAGTTAACAAGTCTGATCATACAGGTGATTGGTTTCATAGCTTGGTTCGTTGTATGAATTAGAACGAAAGACTAAACCAGAAAGCACTCTAAGGCTATTGAGACTAGTCCTCTCGTTCATGTAAATTAGTGTACAATCACACAGGTAAGAGAAACAGAATTCCTATACTAGGAAGTTTATACAGTTATAATGTAATGTCTATCTAGCTGTGATATATGCAGTTAGGTTATACCTTATTTTGCAAAGTAAGAAATGTATACAATAGTATTTTCACATGATTAATTATAAATTTCCAAAATTTTCACACATGGCTAAGATATTTATGGTTCTTGGTCATAGTCCTTAAAAATATGTAAAAATATGCATTTAATAAATGCTTAGTTATGATTTTAAATATTTTTCACTTTTCAAATATATGAAGTTGTGTTAATTGGTAGTACTTTGAAAATATTAATTATTAATGCAATTTTGGGTCAGGCCCATTTTATTAATAAATGTGAGGAAAATAAATGATCTCAAAGAGCCCTACACAACCCGACCCAAAGGTAGAAGGTCGGTTGCTACACCACCTTTAAAAAGCAAAGAGAAAACTCCAGGGTTCCTAAAAAATGCTCTCTAGTTTATCTTCCTTTTGTCCGCCATTTTAGATGTGGCGTCCAACTCGTCGGCTTCTGTTCCCCCGCCTCTGGGTATCAAACTACCTTCACCATAATTATCTGAGTTGTCAAGTCTGCAGTTGTTGAAGGTAAGTGTTTTTTGAAGTTCACCTTTCCTCTTCTATCTTCCCTAATCTTACCAGTGACTTCTCTGCTCAGGTGTCATCTCCAGTGGAAAGTTTTTTGGCAAAGAGTCAAGACCCTCGCAATCCCCATGAACCATGTGAGTTTTATCCTTCATTCCTCTTTTGGATCTACATCCTCCTTCTTCTTCCTTTTTAATTCCTTCTTTGTTTCCAGAAAGCCTACTAGAGAAAGTGACCAGGTCATTTGGCTTTTGAAATGGTCTATGCGGTGATGTACGTTCCATTGCCTAATCTGGTTATGACTCTTCATCTTTTGCTAGTGTTGAATCTCTTTTTGGTGGCTGGTTAGCCTAGTTTTAGATAATAATTGCGCAAATCTTTTAAAATTCATGAAAAAGTGTGTAAATATATGAACTGTGCAAACTTTATGATCTATTGCTAGCTGAAACTCTGAATGTTTTTGGCAGTTCTGCCTTTCCTTGTAATCCGTAATGAAGGAAACCCTTGTTTGTCCATGTTTAGTATACCTTTTGCCATGCAAGGAAATTGACAGAATATTGTGAATGTGTGTCTTTCTTCACTATCACATGCTAAATTTGCCATGTAGTCGACCAAGTTGTTAGCTTCCCTGACCACATGACTAAACTGAACCACTCTGGTTTGAACGATAACTAGGATCTCTTTCACTGTGTCTACTATCTCCCACGAAATCTTCCAGGACATTGTAAGGTTATTTTTCAAACTCAAAGAGTCTGTTTCAAGCACAATCGATCCTAGATTCTTGGCTTCACAGAACTGTAAGGCTTCCTTTATGGCTTTGGCTTCAGCTACTGTATTGGTACTATGTCCAATATAACTGGATTTAGCATAAAGGAGATTCCCTTGGTGGTTCCTTACATAAAAGCCATAAGAGCTCTTACCTGGGTTACCCCTGCTGGCTCCATCCGTGTTGCATTTTACCCAACCACGTTGAGGATTAAGCCATCGAACAACTCTAATCTGAAGGTTAGGGTTATATATCTGTAGTGCATCAAAGCTCTCTGACCAGGTTATAGGAATTTTAGTTCAACAAGAGAAGACTATCCTTATCAAGTGTTGAATAGATTTTTGAAAGTTGTTCTGTAGACTCCAGTAGGATACAGTCTTCCCATGCCTAATAACATTCCTCCATTTCCAGAGCTCCCATGTGAGAATGACTGGGATAGCCTATAGTATTGTCTTGGCCCTCAAACCGTCTGTGTGATTCCACCATTCCATGATAGTAGTGTATATTTGCCCAGTTCAAACTTGGAAACCTTCACATGAAGCAAATTGTCTCCACAGCCTAGAGGCTATGGGGATGTTAGAAAAAGATGGTTCAGGATTTAACCCGTACCAGTGGTACAACAAAGGCATTTTGACACTCTAGGAATCCTCATTCTCCTTAAGATGTCATTCATTGGGATTCTTCTTTTACAGAATCTCCATGGAAAGAAGGAAATTTTATAAGGAAGACCCCTCACCCACATCTTCTTGGTCCAGTCCATACCCTCCTTTCTATACCTCAACAATTGAAAGGAAGATTTGACAGTGAAGCCTCCCGATGGAAAACCTAGCCACCAAGCTTTATCATTTGTCGCCACAGATAGGTTTAATATCTCTGACTATGTAGTCTACCATGTCCTGAGATATAACATCTACAATTTGGCCTTTCATCCACTTGTTATCCTGAATATATCCTTTCACCTCTTTATCAGACTCATCTATCTCTGATTCGGTAAAATAGAGGGCCTCCATCTTCATCCAGTTATCATACCAAAAACTTAAGTTACCAGCCTTTAACTGCCACCAGATGTATGGTTCCACTTCCTCCCTCATCAAAGTCATCTGTTTCCAAACTTCTGACGCTCCTATATTGGTAGCTAGGATAGGATGCACTTTTTTACAGAACTTATTCCACATGTAGTTACACCAAAGGGACCCCGTAGAAGTTCTGAAATTCTACCAGAGTTTAGCAACCAGAGCCTTGTTAATATCAATCAAAGACCTAAACCCCACCTCTCTCCTCCATAGGGTAACACATGTCATCTCAGGCCACCCAATGCTTTTTTTTTCAGTGGTTGAACTCCCCCGAATTTTTTTTACAAAGATCTAATGAAGGATTGCTATCACACCTTTAGGGGGGGTCATTGCTGACAACAAGTGGATTGGCATGGCTTGCAGCACATGATTAATCAGTACCTGTCTCCCACCAAAGGACAAAAATCTGTTTTGCCAAGCAAAAATTCTCCTTGAAACCTTCCTTACTATGTCCTCAAAGTATATTTTTTGGTTCTTCCATAGAAAATAGGACACCCCAAGTAAGGAAAAGAAAAATCTCCTTGCCTTATTTCTGAAAGCTTCCTCAGTCTGATTGAGAAAATCAATGGAGTTTTTTTCATCAAGATAGAAAAAACTCTTTGATTTGTTGATTAGTTGACCAATTATTTTTTCATATCTCCTAAGAATGTTCATTATCTTGATAATGAAGCCCCTCTTACCTGAACATAATAGGATAGTGTCATCCACATAAGCTAGATGATTAATGGGAGGACTCCACTTAGGAAGCCCATATCTAATGAAGTCCCAATCATTATTAAAACCGTTTAATCCTCTGGAAAGTACTTCAGCCGCAATTAGGAACAGAGTGGGGGATAAAGGATCTCCTTGCTTCAGGCCTCTTGTAGATCGAAATAGCCCATGAGATTGCCCATTCACCAATAGTGAATACCAATTATTTGAAAGTAGTCTCCAGATCATGTCAATAATGGTCTCTGAGAAGCCAAACT
Source organism: Solanum aculeatissimum (assembly GCA_038996855.1). Lineage (NCBI taxonomy): Eukaryota > Viridiplantae > Streptophyta > Magnoliopsida > Solanales > Solanaceae > Solanum > Solanum aculeatissimum. The sequence goes on from JBCEWC010014070.1 coordinate 10,627, forward strand.
TCCTCAAAACCTTGGTCAAGAAAATCCATGAGACTCTATCGTATGCCTTAGTCATATCCAATTTGACAACTACATTAGTAAATTTTTTTCTTTGGTCCATATCCCTAATTATTTCCTGTGCAAGCAACACATTTTCAATGATGCTTCTTCCCTTAACAAAACCAGATTGGTTTTGGGAAATAATTTTGGGTAGTACAATCACCATTCTATTATGAACCACCGGTGAGATGACTTTGTTGATAAAATAACTTAGGCTTATAGGTCTTAAATCTGAAAAAGATTTTGAAAATTCCTTTTTTGGAATTAGGACCAGATTCGTATGCGTAACATACCTAGATAATTCATGACCACAGAAGAATGTCCGCACTACAATAATGATGTCAGTTGAGACAATATCCCAACATTTTTGAAAGAAGTATCCTGTAAATCCATCTGGGCTAGCATCACTACTGCCACTGAGCTCAAACACCACACTCTGCACCTCTTCTTTTTTATAGGAGTCTGGTTAATTCAACATTCTCCTTCTCAGTAATCTGGTCTGGAATGTGTTCTAACATTGAGAAGTCCTGGTTAGAAGACTCCTCCTTGAACTGATTTATAAAGAAATCAGTAGCTTTTCCCCCAATTTCCTCTGCTGATCAAAATGAGACCCTTCTCATCCTCAATATCATTCAATAGGAGCCTTTTCCTTCTCTCTTGTACATAGGAGTGGAAAAACTTAGTATTCTTTTCCCCATGAACAAACCAATTCATTCCTGATTTTGCCTCCAAAACTCCTCTTCTAGCTTCAGAAATCCTTTGAGTTCTGCCTCTACCTTGCTCAATTCTGCTCTGTTTTCAAAAGATGGATCAACTTCTAGCTGAGATTTCTTAACTTGAATGATATCTTCCAAGGTGGTTTTCTTTACAAAGATGTTACCAAACTCTTCTCTACTCCATTCCACGAAGGCCCGTTTCACCTTTTTCATTTTGACATGCAGTTCAATAAAGCGGCTTCCTACACAGTCCATCTTTCAGTTCTCTTCCACCACACTTCTAAATTTTTTTGATTGCTCTAGAAAGTGAGGAATTTGAATGGTTTTATGATGTTCATCCCCCCGACTGACATATGACATGCAAAGGAGCATGATCTGACCCTTGTCTGATCAGGTGTTGAACCTCACTATTTGAAAGGAGATCAGTGAATTCAACATTCACCAGTATTCTATCCAGCCTCTTGAAGATGCATGCATCATTAATACGTCCATTCCACCAAGTGTAACTACTACCAGAAAACTTGATTTCTGATAATGCACAGTTGCTAATGCACTAGGCAAAGTCCGTTGCCTCTTGCTGGGTAAACTCTAATCCTCCAAGATTTTCTTAATGTTAACTGAACAGGAGATACTTTTCATACATCAATCTTTTGACTTTACATGTGTATTTTTAATTACATATTCTACTGAAACAATGCAAAGAAGAGTTAAACATTGACTTTTCCAGTAGAGTATCATGTTGAAAAGGTTTCGACAACAGAAAATAAATATCTGTGACAGTCATCTTGGACTTGTAAAAAAGCTGATTTAAATGTCACAAGGATAGTATAATCATAACATGACTCTTTACGTAAATATGGAGCTCAACTGAACTATGGGAAGAGAAGGCAACAACTCTATAAAGGAGATTCTTTTTGCATATATATGAGTGAGCATCCACTATATGCACTAGGTTTGAAGGATTGACATGTTTGAAGACAGAGCAAAATAGATCAAAATAGAGAATTTTAAGGAGGACCATCCTTAACATAAACCAAAAGCACTAATTATGTCCAAAACATACATATCTGTGCCGCTTACAATTTAGTGACCAAAATCAAGCACACTACTATCAAATAGATTAAATGTACATCTAATTGTCATTCTTTTAATCACCAAAATCAGTAAATATCTCACCACATATTGTAACTTAGGGAAAATCAGCACAAAATAGGTTAAATGTACAAATGTGTTTCAAAACTGAAACAAAAGGTAAAGAATGCAGAAAGCAAACTAATATCTCAGCACATCATGAAAAGAAACGTAGAAAGCCAAACTAAACGCATCAAAAATAAAATCACATCAGAAATAAAAATAAAAATAAAAATGGAGAAATCACTCACTGCTACAAAGGCGAGATAAAAGGTAGTCAGTGGCACAACTAGAGACGTGGAGGCAAGTGGCATACGGGAGGCTCACGAGGGTTTCTTTTCAAAACAGAGAGGGAACTGAAAAAGAGACATGGGTTTAGACTGTTTAGTATATTTGTAACTTTATCCCTTTTTTAAAAAATTTAATAATAACTAATTACTAATTTTTAATTTATTTCAACAACTATTTTTTTTTTAATTTTATTGAACTTAAGAGACCTTATGATGTCTCTTATTTTAAAATATCATTGACTAAATTTGACTAAGAAATAGAGTCCTCATGAGGTTTCTAAAAAATAAATTATTATTTTTATTTTAACAAATAGCGACCTTGTGAGGTTGCATTTTTTAGTCAAGAATTTGGCTGCAAAAAAGGAGACATCATGAAGTCTCTCTTCAAATTTTTGTTAAAAAAAAACTATTGATACAAATATTGACCTCACGAGGTCTCTTTTTAGCGACCTATTTTTGAGGTCTCTTTTTTTAGGTCTCTTTTTAGAATTTTTTTACTAGTGTTAACTTCTTGTGAAAGTGAGTGTTCCAGTAGTTCTTCACATCATTCGCTATCCTTCCTGGAAGTCTACCAACAATAAGTGACCACCTACTCAAAATAACATAACTTTTAGATGATATGATTATGCATGTTGTATGAGCAGACATGGTGATATAGTTATGTAATAAAAGTTTTGTAAATCTCTAACATCATGAAACTTACCTGTTGCCTAGAAGCTTATGAAGCCTCATGATGAGATCTATTTCACCTGGAGCAAAGTCACGTCTCTTGATATGCGGCCTTAGATAGTTTAACCACCTCAGTCTACAACTCTTTCGACATCTATTCAGATTTACACATTTTCTCATCGCCCAAGTTAAGAAATAAAAACTTTCGAAACTCATTAGTTATGAATAAAATCAAAATATTTAAATTTTAGTAAACTATTCATAATTATAAAAATATATTCTTTTAACTTTTTAAGACAGACTAAAAATAAAAAAAGAAAGTAATATTATATGACCAGCTCTAGCATGAACAAGATGCCACTTTCCTTCACCATACTTTTGAATACATTTTCTCAAGAGACAATCTTCTTCTTCAGTCCATGAACCTTTCCTCACTCCCAAAGACGTACACATTATAGGAGGATTATTCATTTTATTTTATAATATATAGTTTATTTCAAGTCATATTTTACTACATTTTCAGTCTGTCTATATATACAAAAAGTGAAAACCCTTTGACGTATGTGGAAGCAATTTTAACCACGAAGGTAGCCTTCCACAAAGGACATTTGTTATAAATTGCGTTCTCATTTTCAACAAAAACATCCAAATTAGCCCATGTCCCCTAATAACCTAGGGATATTTACATAAATAATACATTATATATTAAATATTATCTTTTTTAGGATACTTTTGTTTATTACGGTCTATAATATATTTTATCTATTCAACTTATCATCTTTAATATTATATATTGTTATAAATTTTATTATTAATATTTCAATAAATATAATATATTTTCTAATAATGTAAAATTAATTAAATCATATTGAAATATTTAAAATTTACAGATAATACTTATAATATGTATTATTTACTGAATTTAAAACGTATTATATTTATTTATTATTATTTTCTCTCATTAATGATGTTAAAATAATTATTATATTAAAACTATATTACTTATGTTCTCCACGTATATTAAAAAAATGTCTATAATATATATGAAGTATCAAATTCAAAATGTATTACAGTTGTAGTTTTTATTTATTTATTTTTATTAATGGTGTCAAAAAATATTATATCTGAATTTTAAATATTTAAACACTAT
>JBCEWC010014071.1:0-14621 GCA_038996855.1 Solanum aculeatissimum
TTTCGTCGCGTATTCGCGAAAACGGAATTCGAAATTCGGCCCCAATTTTTTAAAAATTGGATTTGAGTGGGAAAACGTCCGTATTTCGCGATTCGGAGCCCGATGAACCGCATAGCTGTTCAGTCGCATTCCTCTACTCGAGCTACCCCAAAACAAAAAAAAAAGCGTCCAAAACGGAGCTCCGAGTCAAAAGTTATGACCGTTTGAAGTTTGGCCCTTTTGCAAGACCCCTCTCCAGCCTAGGGCTGCCGCTTCGGGTGTCGATTTTGGGACCGTTTCTCATCGGAATTCAGTGATTCAAAAGTCCACGTGACATGGATTTTCGCAAGGAACGCCGTGGTATTTTCAGATTTTTTTTCGATGCTTATTTTTAGGCAGAATTTCAGTTTTAGCCGCTGTTGCGAGTCCATTCACCAACTTTGGGTGACGACTACGGGAGTGTTTCTTATCGGATTTGACCGATTCAAAAGTCCACGTGACTCGAATTTTTGCAAGGAACACTGTGCTATATTCAGATTTTGGATTCGGCACCTTTTGTGAGGTCGTATTTGCATTTTACCGCTGTTGCTCTCCTAAATTGTCAAGACATTGGCATGTTCATATCGTGGCCAAATTTACATGTCAGGTTCATATTAAGTAAGTGCATTACCGATAAAATTTAATAATATAGATGGAGTCAAGGAACGCGGTCGTGAAGTCATATTTAATAATATAGATGGAAAAAATACACTGAAGTTTTAGATTTTGGTGATCCAAGGAACCCTCTACGGGTCGTGGAGGAGTTCACAAGTCGTGGAGAGGGTCTCCTATCAATTTCCAGTGAGGGGTGGAAACTTGGAGTCAACTCTACGAGGAGGATCCACGAGTCGCACAGTGATGTCGTGCCCTGAGGATCAGAAAGTGAAGAGGTGCAGAAAAGTCATCAGACGAAACCTCCTACGGGCCTAAAATCTAACATGGACCGTAGAATGATTTCGTATACGCTAACTCCAGAACACTGCCAGAATCCACGAAACCCCAATCTACGAGCCATGAAGTGGGATACGAGTCGTGAAAGGTCTCGTGAAGCTTGTAAACACAGTTTTCCTAAATTGTTTTGGTTTTGTATTTGACATACTATAAATAGATTTTTCGGTTATTTTTCAAACCGTTAACCAACAGTCATGAAGTTTGAATAAGTTCTCAGATAAAACACTTAGGATTTACCATATTTTGACAGGAAAAACATTATTGTGTGTTCTGAAACTTGTGATTCTAATTGAAGAGTTGAATTTTGTGTTCTTAACTTCATCAGTTTAAGTGCTTAAATATGCTTCTCTGCATCTCTGCATTTATACTTATCATGCATAGCTAAATTCACAACTACGGTGGTGGAAATCATGATGAACTAGCAACGTAAAATCGGATAACGTGTAGTTCTTGAAAGATGTGTTAGAACGTATTAGTTGTTCTCTTCCCTTTAATTGCTTTTTAACGAGTGGCCAACGTTAGAACTCGCCTAGTATTACTTGTCGGATCAAGGAAGTAACGAATAGGAAAAGAGATAATTAACAGGATTCGATTAAGATGTTCTTGTCTAATCAACCTAACTGGATCAAGGGAACATTGCACTGGGACTACAAGTAAGGCTTAATAGAGACACACCACGGAGACGGATCAAGTTCCGGGGTCAAATTTACCTATTTGTTGGATCTAAGATTTAGGTAAACCTACCTTACTGTCCTACACATATACATCGAAAAAGGATTACATGTATCGGATAGCACCGACTTTGGAATTCATGGGGATTACATCACCCTAGTTAGCTCTTGTACTAATTGTTCATCTCTTGTTGTAGTTTAGGATTAATAAATTTTCTTTTACAAAACCCCCTTTTGTTCTTGGGAGATAAGTAGGTTATTCAATATCGAGCTGCATTGAATTAATTCTAGAGTCTACCATATTACTAGTGAGAACGATCCTAACCTCGGTTAGGTTATATACTTGACAACCACTTTAACTCAAAAAGAGGTATGACTTGAGGGACAACAGGATTATACTAGATTGAGGAGTGTTAAAACTGATATATACAAGTTCATGTGGATAAAATGGGTTTCCTATAAAATCTCATTCATGATGTGGAGCGCATGGAAGTTTTAAATTCCTTTGGATGATGGCATGAAGAATGTTGGATTTACCTTCGCATCGAGGTGTAGTTGTTGTGCCATGCTGCAAGAAGAAACGTTTCGCCATTTGTTCCTGAAAGAACCCATTTCTAACACAACTTGCGAATATTATATTCTCATGCAGGCATATCCATTGGAAGCTTACAACTTCAATAGATTATTTTTAAATTATAGAATGCTCCTATTCAACCTAGACTCCAACCAATTTTTTTGTGTTGTCTTGGAAATAATTATTTGGGACTTATGGAATAAGAGGAACAACAACATAAATGGCCAAAAGGTAACTGTTTATAGGAATATTAATCTGGTTCCACAAACTCTTCATTTACTTGACAAAACCATGAATCCAGCAATCAAAGAAGTTCCACACAGGTGTCCAGACATAATTCATGTTTTGGAAACATTCTTTGAGATTTTCCTCTAAATAATTGGTTAAAATGCAACACAAACGGAGTGTCCAAAGGCAACCCAGGTAGAAGCTATTACGCTTTTTTTTATTAGAGACCACATAGGTGATTTCATATATGCAGAAGCTAAGGAAATCGAAGTTGGCACAAACACATTTTCGGGGACTATTACAATTTTGGATGCTGCTTGATATTGTGTAGCTCATGATGTATTCAATTTGATACTAGAAACTAATTCATTGTTTCTAAAAAAATGTAATTGAAATCTTACAAACTCATGAGATATTCATTAAAGAGATCAAAATATACCAAACTCTTCTTCATAATCAAATATTTCAAAAAGATCCACAGATTTCCACACTAAATCCTTACATCACTAACGGTCCTCGAATCACGGAGAAATCGTATGACAGAAGCATCAAGTGAGGATCAGATTTGTACTCACAATTGTTTATGAATAAAATTCTGTTTCTTCATATTTTATTTCTGATTGCAATTTGTTTTCTATCGCATTAGACTTTCTTGCAAACAAAAACCAAAAATATATTGCCATGTTCAAATCTCTAAAGAGGAGAACATGGGGGTATTTTTTTTGTTACAAACATTGTGTTCTTTTTTTAAGGATACATCATTATATACAAGTTCAATCTTTTAATGAGTTCTCAAGGAAATGATCTGGAAATGGATTGGTTCAAGTTAGAACATTGTTACTATGCCATTGATTCTAACTTATTAGAAATTGATTCTAACTTATTATAAATTGATATGGCCGCCTGATGTTCCAATTTTGATAAAGTTAAATATTTCGTAGAACCTATACCAATAAGTAATGATTTGATACAGTTTGAACTGCAAGATTGGCTCATGAGAATCTATAGATGCAGTTTCAAATTGGTTCAGTCTGATATGATACAAATTTGGTTGACAAATTTGTGCACCAACAGTTTCTGAACTGGGACACATTTTTGTCAACTAATTTGGTTCATAATTGTGTCATATTTGGGGTCACTGTTTGGCCAGCATGTTGCTTTCTGCCCAGGAGATATTGCCTATATTTGGGGCTACTTTCAAGACTGGAATTTAAAGACAGAGACAATAATCTACCAGCATATTCAAATTCTGAGAGAGGAAGGACAAGTTATGGTAATCGCATGGTCCAATTTTTACAAACAACGTTATTTGATTGACACTACATCAATAGGCAATGATTTGAGACAGCGTGTATAGACATATTGGTTCATACAGGTGTTGGTTTTCCAGTATTACTTCAATATATGGTGCTGCCTTGGTGTGCACAAGTTAGATTCGAAGTGCTGCACTATATTATTTTGAAGCAAGGAGATGATCATTTGGAATACAAGAATTGATGCAGGAGTAGGTGCTGCAAATTTGTGTAAACGGCACCAACTAACACGTTGCTATAATGGGAAGCAGATGGTACAATTTGGTGTGCATTTTTTGGAGTTATTTGTGTGGCAATTGCAAGAAGCTACGCTAGATGTAGCATCTCAGATCACCGCCAAGGGAGGCAACCTTTAGGCCAACACATGCAGCAACAACCTTTAATCTTGAATATACTTGACTTAATTATTAGTCTCTCAATTATGAGTTCAAGTTTTGGATACATAACATCTTTTATTTTTTTCACACTGTACTATCAAGATAGGATATCTTATAAAATCCTAATTTGGTCTTTAGTTTAATTGTTTGCATATTATTTTTATCAGTCTCGGCTACATTAGTGATGACTTTTATTTTGAAAATTTTATAAAACTAATCTAGGCATTCCGTCTAGTGGATTTTGCTTAAACAAAAGAACCCTAAACCACAAATTCTACAAAGCCGCAACACACACTTCACATTCCAACAAAGAAAAAGTAGAACAAAAGGCCACAAGAAAAAATAAAAATGACCACATACACTACATAGCTGTCTCTGCGACGTTGGAGATCGCCCGGTAGGATTTTATGGGGCTCGAGGACAACTTTTCCAAAAAATTATACCGAGGGATCCGTAACGAGCCCGGCAAGAGGCCCAATTGGCTCGGCGGTGTTGGAGATTGCCTTGTAGGATTTTATGGGCCAAGTAAGAGGAAACAAATGATTTAGGCACTTTTTCGTGGGTGTTAGCCCACGATTCCTGGCTATGCCCGGGGCTCAGAATTTTTTTTATTGAAAAATTATACCGAGGAGTACGTAACGATACCATCAAGAGGCCCAGGTGGCCTGGTGGCATTGGAGATCGTCTGGTAGGATTTTATGGGCCAAAGAAGAGGAAACAGACAATTTGGGAACTTTTTCAAGGGTGTTAGCCCACAGTTCCTAGCGCTGCCCGGGGCTCGGGGCCAACTTTTCTAAAAAATTATATCGACGGGTTCTTAATGATCACAACAAGAGGCCCAGATGGCTCGACGGCATTGTAGATCACAGGGTAGGATTTTATGGGCCAAAGAAGAGAAAATCGGCAATTTGGGCACTTTTTCGTGGGTGTTAGCCCACGATTCCTAGCGTTGCTCGGGGCTTACTTTCTCAAAAACCTATACCGACATATCCATAAAGAGCCCGATAATAGGCCCAGGTGGCTCGACAGCGTTGAAGATCGCTTGTTAGGATTTTATGAGGCAAGTAATAGGAAACAGGCGATGTGGGCACTTATTTGTATATAAAATGCATTTGAAAAATATGTTTTATGTGTAAGTGACGTATTTGTTTATAAAGCACATTCGGAAAATACGTTTTATGTGTAAATGACTTATTTATTCAAAAAACGCATTTAAAAAATGGATTTTATGTGTAAATGACTTATTTGTACATAAAATGCATTTAAAAAATGCGTTTTATGTGTAATTGACTTATTTTTTCATCAAAACATTTGGCAAATGCGTTTTATGCGTAAATGACTTATTTGTTCATTCAACGTATTTGACAAATGTGCTTTATATGTAAATAACTTATTTGTACCTAAAACACATTTGACAAATGCATTTTTCATGGGTGTTTGCCCCCATTTCCTGGCACTCCCCGAGGCTCGGAGTCAACTTTTCCAAAAAATTATACTGAGGGGTCCGTAACGAGTCTAGCAAGAGGCCCAGATGCCTCGGTGACGTTGGAGATTGCCTCGTAGGATTTTATGGGCCAACGAAGAGGAAACTGGCAATTTGGGCACTTTTTTGTGGATGTTAGCCCACGATTCATGGCGCTGCCCAGGTCTCGGGACCAACTTTCTTGAAAGTTTGTACTGAGGGTTCTATAAAGAACCTAACAAGAGGCCCGGGTGGCCCGACGGTGTTGGAGATCGCCTGGTAAGATTTTATGACCCAAGGACGAGGAACATTGATTTGAAAATTTTTCGTAGGTATTAGCCCATAGTTTCTAGTGTTGCCCACGACTCAAGGACAACTTTCTCAAAAAATTATACTGGGGGGTCCGTAACGAGCCCGTTAAGAGGCCTAGGTGGCTCGAAGGCATTGCAGATCGCCTTGTAGGATTTTATGCGCCAAGGAAGAGGAATCTGACATTTTTGGCACTTTTTTGTGGGTGTTAGCCCACGTTTTTTGGCGCTGCCCCAGACTCAGGACCAATTTTCCTGAAAATTTATATCGAGGCTTCTGTAATGAGCCCGACAAGAGGTCTAGGTGGCCTGACGACTTTGAAGATCGCTTGGTAAGATTTAATGGGCCAAGAAAAAGGAAACGGCAATTTGGGCACTTTTTCGTAGGTGTTAGCCCACAGTTCCTAGCGTTTCTCGGGACTCGCTAACAACTTTACCAAAAAAGTATATCTAGGGGTTCTTACCGAGCAGGCAAGAGGAACAGGTGGCTCGGCGCCATTTGAGATCGTCTGGTAGGATTTTATGGGACAAGGAACAGGAAACAAGCGATATGGGCACTTATTTGTACAAAAAATATGTTTGACAAATACATTTTATGTGTAAGTGACTTATTTGTTCATAAAACGCAACTTACAAATGTGTTTGTGTGTAAATGACTTTTTTGTTCATAAAATGCATTAGGCAAATGTGTATTATGTGTAAATGACTTATTTGTACATAAAACACATTTGACAAATACATTTTATGTGTAAATGATTTTTTTGTTTATAAAACGCATTTGCAAAATGCATTTTATGTGTAAATAACTTATTTGTTCATAAAACGCATTTGACAAATGCATTTTTCGTGGGTGTTAGCACACGAATCTTTGCACTACCTGAGGCTCGGGGATAACTTTCCCAAAACATTATATTGAGGGGTCTGTAACGAGCCTAGAAAGTGGCCTAGGTCGCCCGGGGATGTTGGAGATGGCTTGGCAGGATTTTATGGCCCAAGGAACATGCAATAGGCAATTTTGACACTTTTTAATGGGTGTTAGCCCACGGTTCCTGGAAATGCCTGACACTCGAGGATAATTTTCCAAAAATATTATACTGAGGTGTCCATAATGAACGTGGCAAGAGGCCCAGGTGGCCCAGTGGCATTTGAGATTGCCTGGTAGGATTTTATGGGTCAAGGAAGAGGAAATAAGCGATTTGGACACTTTTTCATGGGTGTTAGCCCACGATTCCTGGCGCTGCCCGGTGCTCAGGGCCAACTTTTTAGAAAGATTATACCGAGGGGTCTATAACAAGTCTGGCAAAAGGTTCAGGTTCACACGCCGGCGTTGGAGATCGCTTGGTAGGATTTTATGGGCCAATATTTCCAAATAATTATACCGAGGGGTCCGTAATGAACCCGGAAATAGGCCTTAGTGGTTGGGCGATGTTGGAGATCGCAGGGGTAGGATTTTATAGGACAAGGAAGAGAAAATAGGAGATTTTGGCACTTTTTTGTATGTGTTAGTCCACGGTTCCTGACACTGCTTGCAGCTCGGGACCAACTTTCCTGAAAATTTACACCGAGGGGTCTGTAATGAGCCCCTCAAGAGGCCCAAGTGACCCGGCAGCGTTGGAGATCGCCTGGTAGGATTTTATGATCCAAAGAAGAGGAAACAAGCGATTTGGACACTTATTTGTACATAAAACGCATTTGACAAATGCATTTTATATGTAAGTGACTTATTTGTTCATAAAACATATCTGACAAATGTGTTTATGTGTAAATGACTTATTTGTTCATAAAACGCATTTGACAAATGTATTTTATGTGTAAATGACTTATTTGTTCATAAAACACATTTGACAATTGTGTTATATGTGTAAATGACTTATTTGTTCATAAAAAGTATTTGCCAAACACATTTTTCGTGAGTGTTAGCCCACGGTTCTTGTCGCTGCCCGAGGCTCGGGGACAACTGTCCTGAAAAATTATATCGAGGGGTTCGTAACGAGTCTGACAAGAGGCCTAGGTCGCCCGAGGGTATTGGAGATGGCCTGGTAGAATTTTATTGGCCAGGAAATATGAAACAGGCGATTTCAAAACTTTTTCATGGGTGTTAGCCCACGGTTCCTAGCGCTCCCTGGGCCTCGGGACCAACTTTCCTGAAAATTTATACTGAGGAGTTCAGAGCTTGGCAAGAGGCTCAGGTGGCTCGGCGGCCTTTGAGATCGCCTAGAAAGATTTTCTGGACCAGGGAAGAGGAAACAAGTGATTTGGATATTTATTTGTACATAACACGCATTTGGCAAATGCGTTTTATGTATAAACTACTTATTTGTTCATTAAATATATTTGACAAATGTGTTTTATGTGTAAATGACTTATTTGTACACAAAATGCATTTGACAAATGTATTTTTCGTGGGTGTTAGCCCATGATTCCTGATGTTGCTCGAGGCTCGGGGATAACTTTCTTGAAAAATTATATCGAGGGATCCGTAACGAGCCCGATAAGAGGCTCATGTGTCCTGGGGGTGTTGGAGATGGCCTTGTAGGATTTTATGGGCAGAGAAACATAAAACAAGCGATTTTGACACAGTTTCGTGGGTTTTAGCTCACGGTTGATGGCGCTCTGCGAGGCTCGGGGCACACTTTCTCGAAAAATTATACGGGACAATTTTAATTTTAAAATAAAAATAAAAATTAGTTTTATTAGATGTAGGACGCACTGACAAAGAGTAACTGAAACGCGTCTGAGGTTTGGTGTAGGAAGGGTCAAATAAATTCACTTTAGCGTAGTATAGGTGTGTAATAGGTACTTAAATAGTTAAAATGTGTAACTGACTTTTAGAGACAAATTCAGGGGAAATTAATGTCTTTTCCCTTTTTTTTTATTATGACTATATATAACATATTAAATTAAAAGTAATTAAAAATATTTTAACGAGATTTCTCTTGAATCAATTTGGGTTGCATATCAATCCAATTTTTAAGGAAAAACTAAACTTATGCCCCTTTGAAGCAAACTATTTACATTCATATATTCCCTTACATTTATGCTCCACTACTATTAAAATTCGCGTGCTGACATCATGCTAACGTCAATGCGCAACCTATACGATATCAATACATTGATAGAGTGTCACATGAATATATTTTCTACTAATTTAGATTTTAATAAATAAATTTGTGATTTTAACAATTTTCTCTTAATTGCTCTATTTCTTAAAAAAGAGCCAAGAACTATATGATACTGGTAGGGTATCAATATACAATGGAATATCACAAAGAATTAAGACCCAGTCCTTTATGATTTCGATATTGTATCAATATACCGATAGAGTATTACAAAAAAATATATTTCCTACTAATTTAGAGTTTAATAATTTATAAATTGTTTCTTATTTATTTCTTTAAAAATGAAGCGTAATATTATATAATACCAATAAGGTATCAATATACCGTCAGAGTATCACAGAGGATTGACCAAGGCACACAGGGAGCCAAATGATATTTAGATCCATATCATCATTGCTGACAAATGGTCGGGTCAAATTGAATATCAGACCGAATTAATTTTTTTTAATTTCAATTTTGATTTTTCAGTTAATTCAGTTTGAAATTTTAAAAATTTAAAATTTTGGTTTGATTTTTATTTTAGAATAATTAATTTTGGTTAACCGAAAAATCAAATTTATTTTATACCATTATAATTTGTATCAGTAGTCATAAACAATAATCCTAGTCCAATTGTCCAAATGTCCATTACAATAGCATACGGCTCAAACCCAAATTCAAATACCCATAGCCCAATCTCCCAATTCTCAAATATCAGAATTCAGATAACCCAAAACAATCAATAATGAAATCCTAATTCTCGTCGCTAGGGGTGTGCAGTTATGCTGCAGTGCTGGTCTGTTGGACAACCATACATATACTATGAACAATGATAATATTAGTATTTTTACTTATTATATGCCAATTTTATGTCATGTACTGACAAAGGCACATAAAAATGAAATGCAAAATGTAAGAGTGCAGTAGTGTAGTTGCCTCCTGAATTGAGTTATGAACTTGGTTGAATTAGTGGAGTATGTATGTGTCAACTAAATTGTGAGGGTCGAGTAGTGCAGTTGCCACGATTTAAGTGTACTTGGTAACAAAAATTGTTTTGTTTGGAATAGTAACTACTGCTATCGTAATAGTCTACTAAAAATGAATTTGTTCAATCAATCTCACAAACCGAAAATCAAATCAGAATAAACCGAACCAAATTTTGTAAAAATCAAACTAAATTTTTTTTTTTAGTTTGGTTTGGATTGACATTTTCACTAAATCGAAAATTGAAAAATCGAAACGAATTTTGTAAACCAAACCGACCGAACGCCCAACCCTAATTGTGCTTATCCTATATGATACTGCTATGATATATACACACACTATCAGAGTATCACAAATAATTATTTAATAACAATCATGCTGACGTAATGCACAAAAACGGAAAAGATGGGGTAAAGGAATAAAATAATTTGAGTCATGGATTCATCAGCGATAAATAATTTGGGTTAGATCCAATTTGAGTAAATAATTTTATATTAGATGTATTTTATTTTTTTATGGATGAAATTGCTTGGATGGTGAGTTGAGTTTGGTTCCGCTACCTCCTAATTATATAATTTGGATAGGTACCTGTGAAAATTGGTTATACATTATACATTTAGCCAAGTGTGATCACAAGTGCATTAAGATCCGGGCATGTGTCTGTTCCAGATGTCGAAGTCGTAGGAGCAGTACTCCCTCGTCCGCGGAACGCCATTCTTCCATTGTTATATCCCACCACAATTAGTTGCCGGTGCTGGATAGCAAAGTTCACATATATTGATGAAGTAGTGAGGCAACATGTCAGCTTCTCAAGCGCTAGGCGGGCCTTCCCGCTGTGGCTGGGTGCTGGGTCCGTCTCTTGATAAGATCATCAAGAACGTCGCCTGGAGGAAACACTCGCAGCTTGTCGCTGCCTGCAAGTCCGCTCTTGACAAGCTTGATTCCGTAGTTGACGACCCTGTCGATCCAGCTTCCTGCACCCCTCTCTATGGTCTCTCTGCTTCGGATGCCGATTTCGTCTTGCAACCCCTCATCATGGCTCTCGATTCTGCCTCTCCCAAAGTTGTTGAACCTGCACTCGATTGCTCCTTCAGGTTGTTCTCCTTGGGCTTGATCCGCTGCGAGATCGAGACCCCCACCCCCAACCCTAACCCAATTCCCTACTCCCACATTTTCCGCCTAATAGATTCCGTCTGTAAGTGCGGGGCTCTTGGAGATGAAGCGATCGAACTTGCTGTTCTCAGGGTCTTGCTCTCTGCCATTCGATCTCCCTACGTGCTTGTCAGAGGTGATTGCCTTGTCCACATTGTTAGGTCCTGTTACAATGTCTATCTCGGAGGCATGAATGGCACCAATCAGATCTGCGCAAAGTCCATTCTTGCTCAGATGATGATAATTGTTTTCTCAAGAGTGGAGGAGAATTCCATGATGGTGGACTTCAAGACTGTCTCTGTAGCTGAACTCTTGGAGTTCACGGATAGAAATTTGAACGAGGGCAGCTCTATACAGATGGCCCAGAACTTCCTCAATGAGATTGTGGATGTCAAGTCTAAGGAAGGCATCACTGAATCTAAGTTGTGTTTGCAGTTGGAGAATGACAACAGTGAAAAGAAGGGTGAGCCCATCGACGGGGAACCGGGTGAAGGAGCTGATCTGAGTGGTTACAGTAAGATTAGAGAGGATGGGTTCATGCTCTTCAAGAATTTGTGCAAGTTGTCAATGAAGTTCTCATCACAAGAGCACGCAGATGACAATATTTTGTTAAGGGGGAAAGTACTATCATTGGAGCTTCTAAAGGTTATCATGGATAATGCTGGTCCTATTTGGCGCTCAAATGAGAGGTTTATTTTTATTTCTATTACTACATTTGCTGATTGCTTGTCATTTTTCTTTTTGGTTACGCACTAGTTTTATGTTTTTTGACAATAGAGCCCCTTACTTCGAGGAGTTAACTTTTTTTCACTAATTTTGACAATAATTTTTTCCAATTCCTCAATAATTAAAACTTCACAGTTTTTTGTTTGCAACAAAGAAAATCTAGTCTATTGATATGATAGTTCTTACATGAAGGGTGAAGGTTGAAAGAAAAAGTTGTACCATATGAGACGGGTGGGATAGATCACGAAGTTGAAATTGTCCTAGAATGAATTATATTTTTACTAGTTTGCCATTACAAGCTTACATTTGTAAAATTTGACCAGACCCCTCAAGTAGGATTGCATTGAGTATGTTGTTGTTGAAAACTTTGGTGTATAGATCAACTTGCATTGTGCACGGGTACCGACTACCTTCCTCCAACACAACTACCGGGTAACTTCGCCCTCCAAGGCCTTGCCAGATTGGAAGAAATTGCATAATATTTCTTGTCTTAACCAGCATTTGAATCCTGGTTTCTACTCAACTCTCCACTTAATTGACCACTATGCAACTCTTGGGTGCTCCTTTTACCTTTTCAAACTGAATTTGCTTCACTCTACGTCATAGAATTCCCTTGTATCTTCATCTCCATAGGCCTTCCACATAAGGCAAAATGTCAAAATGATATGATCAAGCCATCTATCGTTTCCGGTCCTATATTTCTCTTCTTCAACCCTTTCCTAAATGCTTGGTTGTTGGTTATAGGCCATCTATCGTTTCCGGTCCTATATTTCTCTTCTTCAACCCTTTCCTAAATGCTTGGTTGTTGGTTCTACCTTTTCCGGTCCTATATTTCTCTTCTACAACCTTCTCCAAACCGCTTGGTTGTTGGTGTCAAATTTTCAAATCCATTTCCCTACTAAGGCTTTGTAAAAACCAGCATCTTTTGCCCATAAGTTCCTCATCTTCATTTTTCTAACGAGATAAAAGAATTTTCATTCATAATCATGTGACCAAAACAGCTGAATACAAAGGTTATACCCAAAAATCAAGACTCTGCAAAATATAATACTCTACAAACTCCACCCAATCCTCTATACAACAAGGAACTTTTTGTTTACACCAAAATAAAATAAGAGAGCATAAACTACTCTTCAACTGCAAGAAACTCGATTCTACACCTTCAATGACTCTCCTCTTTCTTTCTCCAAACCACCCACATTAACGGAATTAGACCTACGTTCCAAGCCCTTCATCTTCTCCTTCTTCTCCCGCTCTTTCAACTGAGCATCAGATTTTTCACACTTTTTGGCATTACCCGAGGAGTGTGAAACATATCCCACCATAATCTCATGGTAGACCCACAGGTTCCTCGTCTAAGGGATGTGGTTACCGTCCAATTCATGAAAGTGAGATTTCCTCATCTGATTCACTTTCACACTAAAATCCTTTCCATTATCTAATATTTGTACTACAATAGTAGGGAGTAGGGACAAAGTCGAGTGATATTAAGTATGTATGTATAATTGATGAAATAATCATTTAATATTATTATGTCCTTGTTCAGTTAAGATTTCTTCACCAACGTGCTAACTTTTTCTCATTCTTTCTATTACTGGATTGTAGAATGCTGTCTTCCTATAAAGATCCCAAAAGTAGACTTGATCAATTATTGGCGGTGCACAACCTTATAAGTACCTTTGCAACCTGTACAATATTATCCTTTTCCATAGAGATAATTCACAATTCTTCTGATAATGATAACCTTTAGTTAGACAGGGGTTGATTACATAATGATAATCGCTTATGTGACACATATCTGTTTCAATTGTTGTAGTTGAGCCTAACCCACTGGGTGCAAACAATTTCTGAGGGCCATCGGACCAGGTAAAACCTGAATTAACCGTGGTGCACTTGCGGGAAACTCCTTGCCCAGGGCCTGTGCACCCCCGGGATTAGTCGGGGCTCTAAGAGACTCGGACACCCGGTGAAAATAAAAAAAAATAAAAATTGTTGTAGTTGAGCCTTATTACGGCAACAAATTGGAAACGTGTGTTGGCCAGTCTAAAACTTTCCTAGTCCGTTCTCCATTAGTCCCATGTCACTATCCTGTTCATCATTTTACTCAATGCTTCTTCACTAGGATAGACAATATAGAAAAACTGGATCTCCTTACTTTAGCCCCTTTCATGCTTTCAAAGAAGTATGCAAAACTCACACAAATTAGAACCTAGAATTTCATGATTGATGCGATAGTTGATCAATCTGCTCTATCTTATCCATATTCTCCCTATAATGTCTAGCAGCCTCCCGTTGACGAGATCATAAACCAATTTGAGATCATGTTTGCACATAGCATCTTAAATCCGTCCTACCAGACATACTTGGCCAAAGTCCTTGATGTTGGAATCACATCCTATGCTGTAATATTGATGCCTAAATGTTGACATTTTTTCTCAAATCTCTCCCTGGCATGAAAGAAATGGACCGATTCAATTACATTTTTTTATTGTGCCCTACACTATTAGAAGAAACCATCAGTAAAACAAAATGTGCTTGGGCTTTTATCCTCCACAAAAACTTTCTGTTATGTGAACTCCTCTACAACCAATCTCTTGTTTCTCTGTGGATGCAGTTGACAACTCATAAGAGGGCACAAATGTTATGTCTTAGAGCTATCTTCATTATCTTTGAGGCAGTTTCTGGACTGCATATCAACTGGGGTAAGAGCTTCATCTACCCAGTAAATGAAGTAGGTAATGTGAACAGTTTAGCTGAGA